>JABFFC010000456.1:0-29452 GCA_013623535.1 Fusarium penzigii
GGGTGTGTGAGCATACCGAAAACTTTCAGAGTTGCTGTGGTTTGCTGGCGATGCAACTGTAGATCATTCATTCACTGATGAGATGAAGTTTTTTCTCTATTATGTCTTGTGATTCACTGCAAATCTCTCTTCATGATCCTACAGTAACAACGTTCAACTCAATTATCTCTCCGACCTTCAATGGACAACGCAAATCATGCAAGTAAAGAAACATCTACTACCCATAAATTCCTACGTAGGTAGTAATTCCATCTTATCGCGGCTCACCCGGTAAACATCTCCCCCGTTATCCCCTGTCTCTCTACAAAACGCTGGACCACGCCCGAAAATACGAGCTTCTTAAACACTGACCAGTCACCAGTGACCAGGGGTCAAGACCACTTCTTCGTATCGCACTGTTGGTTCCAAACTCCATCACACCATGGACCAAGGACCATGGACTATGGCTGAAATCCGGTCCAGTGTTGCTAAAAATGTCCATGGTTTTGAACATGCCTCTAACGCTTTTCCGTTCCACGGTCCGCACAGGGCTAGTCGGTTAGCTGTAGCCTTCCATTTCCCTGGTAGACACTACTCTTCGGCATAACCGCCAATAGTTGCGGGTCATCAACGAGGCTTTAAACAATATCGATAGTCTCGGTTGCTAGGCAATTAATCTTGCAGTCTCTGATCTTTACTCTTTTTTTTCTTCTTTATCCATTAACAGTTCATCAATAGCCAGTAGCTTCAAGTTAAAAAAGTACAAAAAATGCTCGACATAGAATAATAGATCATCCACGAAATGCATCCCAGTAAACTTATACTGTAGTATCCAAATACACCAAATCATGCTCTTTCTTATCCCAGAAAAAATAAAAACAAGAAAATAAAACAAAAACAAACACCCTCTCTGTTGCCGTTCTATATCTATACATTGCATTACGTAAATCGCTAGGATGTAGTCGTGATGTCGACCGCAAAGCGCGGCACGTCAAATGTCACCGTCGTGTTCGAGTCGTAGGCTTCGGTGCCCCATGAGAGATAGCCCATGTAGTAGGACGACGTTGGGAATCCCGACTTCTTCAAGGAAAAGATCTCTTGCACGAGTGGTCGGACGTCCGCGTTGAACTCTTCGGCAGGTTCTTCGACGTACCACGTCAAAACCTTTTGTCCGGTAGCCGTGTTGGTGCCATTGTACAGTTTGCTACAGATGTGTCAGTGGGAATATTTCGAGGATAGGCGTATGCACGCAGGGAAACCTACAAATCGACACCGTCTAGTGTCTTTGTGGCCAGAATACCGTCGCTCATGCCAATGGGTTGCGTAGAGGGACCGATGGCCGCAAACCACACCATGATTTCGTGGGATGCCTTCTCAGCATCCTTGGACTTGGTCTCGTCGAGGTCCAAGAACATATCCATGGCAACGTTGGCGTTGAGTTGAGCCGTATCCCACAATTCGCTGACATTGTTGGACAGAGGCGCTGCCTTCTTGCCCTTTCCATACGTCCATTCAAAGTCCATCTCAATCTTGTTGATGTCGCTAACCTTGAGGGGCAGGACATCCTCAACCTTGATGTTAGGGAAAGCGTGGACGGGATCTGTCTCGGGGCCGCGAGGGTACTGCCATGTGACGGACCATTTGGGGGCGGCGGTCTTGGTAGCGTAGGTATGATTTCTATGTGTTGTAACCTGCAGGCATATGTTAGAGGAGTCATGACAAGACATGAGGCGTCTGTTGAAGAGCATGTCATGATGCCACCGGGCACGGTGTATCGATACCGACGGCAGCCAATGCAGGAACCTCGTGGCGGATACGACGGGATAGGCGGGACAGTAGGGTACATACGTTTAAGCATAATGAGCCGTCATCGCCTTCGTCCCAACCCCATTGATTGGGATTTACTATGATACAGTTAGCGAGGTTAAAGATAGGGCTGAAGCCAAGAGATGCCATAAGCTTGGTATGGATAGGTGTAACAAGGCATGATGCAGGTTTGACATGGGCAAGATGAACACCAAAAGCGGTGTTACCTGAGGACGTCGATGGGATACTGTACAGAAGGTGGGATGGGGGACAGGATGGGCAGAATGAAGACGACAACGGAGAGAGTTGAGTGTACGTACATGTGTATTCTTGTCCCTTGGACTCGGGATGGATACCATATGCCTTTTGACAATATCGTTCATGGTCAATCTTGTTGGAGGGGGTAAGAGGTGGCGGCACTCCAATGTCTACGTTGTGAGATTGTAGACTGAACAAGATGCCCAGTGTGATACCAATGGGCAGGGCCAAAAGGCCAAAGTTGACGAGGAACCGAAGGGTCATGATGACCGTCGACTACCCAGAAAACGAGTGAACGGGTGGACGGCGTTGAAGTCAAGAGGCTGCAGTGAAGAGGGAAAAGAGTAGAGAATAAGAGTCCCTTCAGACGATGGCCTCTGTCTGTCTGTTCCGTCAAAGTAATCTGTCTTTTTTTCCGACGACAATTAAAAAAAACGAATGGAAGGTCTGCGCTGAGGAACCGTGATGCGATGGAAGAGGAGAATTAGCGAGAGTGGATGGAATGCGAAGCAGTATGGAACCTTGGACTCGAGAATAGAAGAAAAGCGAAGAATTCAATTCATGCAGCGCGCGTTAGGGGGGCGGGAAACAGGGACAAGGCGAGAGAAAGAAAAGATCAAGAAAAGGTTTCCCCCTCTGATCAATGATATGCTGGAAAGATCTCCCCCTGGTGTGAAAATTGGGAGTTGGGCGATGCCGATGCCAGCTGAATGAGGGTGATAAGAGAAGAGAGAGAGCTGGGAGGGATTGACGGAACTTTGGGACCTGGCATGGTGGGGCGGACAGAACCTAGCACGGCGGAGGAGGGGGTGTGGTACTAAAAAAGGCCTCCCTTGCTGGATATTCAGGCACCTGGAAGCCACTGGACAATGCAATGCACTGGCAATGATCAGTCAATGTTTACCTAAGTGTTTACTGTACAGAAGGTATTCGTTCCAGTGACGGCTCGTATAGCCAAGCACCCGTCATATTACATTCCCTTGTTGGTGTGCTTCTCCATTACTTCCATCTTGATCCTTTAGTCCTTTCCCTTCTCCATTGATCTCATTCATTCTGGCGAGATTCGGTTTCATCTCTCTTAACCGTTGACGCTACCTAATATTCTTCTCCGCACCTTCGGATACTCGGAGTGATAAAAGGACACTAAGAGAAAAAAAAGAAGAAAAAATAGTAAGAACTCAAAGACAGTTGCCCCTGCGCTTATGGAGCTATGAAGGGGTGTGCAGCTGTAGTCTCGTCTCTTTTGGAGGGGGTCACTCTGTGGTCTGATTGATCTAATTGATTCAGACATTGTCTGTGTACGGACGCCATCAAAAGTTAGTAAAAAGGGGACAAGACATAAAAGCACTGAGAGGGACAAAAGAAAATACAGCGAGGGAAATTAACCAACCATCCATTTCTTATCGTAAATATTTAAAGAGCAATACATCTGGAACAAATAATGTTACTTCAATTGCAGATCATGAAAGCACGCTTCATGCTTCATCTCAACCATCACATCACATCCCATCACATCACTGATTGTTATCAACCTGAGCTGATAACCAACCTCGTAACCCCGTGACCTGGCCAGGCTCAGCCAGGGTCAAGCAGTGAATGACAGCTGAGGAAACGAGAGAACAAAAGACTCATGTTACCCCTGATGCCTTTCAACCAGGATCACAATCGTGTCCTGTCCCAAAATCAGGACCAGGAAAAAACAAGAGCAGAAAACGCCGGTAGTGGTGGCCCACCCATACATGGATTGCAGGCCCAGTAAGGAGTCGATCTCTGTCGTGATACGAGCTGAGAGGGGTGATCTCACATGTCACTGGCAACAGGTACGGTGCATTAGTGTGGACCCACCGATAACAGGACAGGTGCAGGCACAGGGGGTATGCGGAGAGGACAGTACTGTACGGTACAGTAAGCTAACAGGGCGCGTTAACCGATATTTACAGGACGGTAGCGAGCAGAATAAAAAGAAGAAAAGAAGAGGGAAGATGTGAAAAGAAAAGATAGAGAGAAAAAAAATCACATTCCCTAGAGGACAATGGATGATTCATTAGGTCATGATCGTGATGCTGTTTTATTAAACGGGAGAAACCTCGTGTTTACTCTACCTACCCTCGTCTGCCCCGTCGGAGGGAGCGGCGCCAACAGTCAAGTGCTCAATCAAGGAGGGGCCGAGGAAGACGGAAGACGAGAAGCAATAAGAAGACGGGAGGCAGGAACAGAACAAAACCAACAATCAGCGAGCAAAAAAGAAGGCAACAAAGCAAGAAGAGCAGAATGTGGCAGGAAGAGACATGTGTGAATGTGGCCGGTAGAAACCTTCAGCTTTGCTCCCTCTCCTCTCCCGCTACCTAAGCTTGAGTGGTTTTTCAATTTTTTATTTTATTTTTTACTTTTCATCGTTGGCTCTTGCCTCAGCTAAACCATTCTCGGGGGTGTCTTGTATCGAAATTCCAACAGGTGGCTGCTGCTAAATGCACGCCCCCTTCTCCGTAAGCCCTGTGCCATTTTGACATGAGTACGATGATGCCATATCCCAGTAACACTCATGCCTACCACTTCTATCATCAACCATTCACACACTCTCCACCACGCCCTGGATTGTGTTTTGTTTGTCTCTTCCTTCTGTAACCTTCTCTCCCTTTACATTTTTCATCCCGCTAAACATTCTTTAACCACACACCCTCCCCCCCATTCTCTGCCTTTCCTCTCATCTACGGTACATCAGCCCGATCTCGTTCGTTCCGCTCGGCTTGACCTTTTCTTCTTCATCTCTTGAACTTGAGCCTTGGTATTCCATCTCTTCTCTCTACCTACATCCTCCTCTCGCTTCAACACCCCATAACTTACACTCGCTTTATTTTCTTGGGCTTGGGGTTTCTTGCATGTCGTGTATTAGTTAGAACATTCTTGCAAGGTGAAGGATTATTTGCATTCTTTTTTATACTCACTCGTTGAACAACAGGCGACAGAGAGAGACTGGCAAACAGTGAACTAGCATTCGAAACAAGGGAGGAAACCAATCGCTCAGATTTCGACATTCGTTCATCAACAACGCCAAGACGGTCTACAGATTCGACTCATTCTTGGGTGGCTTGAGTGCATCTACTACACCAATAGTCGACATTGTCGCCCATCATGTCCGGCTTTCGCGGAGGCGGTTTTGGCGACGGTCATGCCAATGAGAGGGAGAACAGGGAGATGATGGAGATTGATCCTCAGCAACAGCAGCAGCAGCAGCAACAGCAATACCAGGATCCCGCATTCTCACCATACGGTCCTCCCTCTTCGCAGACATACCAAGCCTACTCTCCCTACGATTCCCAAGACAACATTTACCAGAGCCAGTCCGTGACTGACAGCAGCACAACCCTCACAAACAACAGCGCTGCCTCGTCGAGACCTCCCGTCAGGCCTCATGTTGACGACTACTCATACAACCCGTCACCACCACAATGGCCTCTCTCGGCCGATGGCAGCCCCAACCCACAGCATCACTACTTTGCCGAGACTCCCGGTGACTCTCGTTCTGCCACGCCCACTCTCAGAAGCGGCCAGGCGACTCCAATGACACACAAGGGTGCCAACTCGGTTGACTGGCGTCCCTCCAGCCTCATGGTACGGCCGTCCCCCCTCCAGTACTCCAACTCCAGACCCCGTGACGCTGACGACAAACAGAACCAGAGCCATCTCAGTCTTGCCGCCCTTCTTCCCGGCTCAGGCAACCCTAACCGCTCTTCTACTGGCTCCAAGGACTACGTCGACCAAGCTTCCATCCAGCAGATCCAGACCCGCGACGACAAGGAGTTTTGGAGCGGCTGGAAGCGCAACCTCTTCAAGCTAGCCCCCTTCTTGACCATCGCCAACACGCTCCTCTACCTTCTCTACCTCGCCCTCCGCATTGCCTGTGTCATCTGGGCCCAGGAGCAGAAGGATCAGGTCTTTGCGGCCGCCTGGGTATTTATCGCTGTCGAGTTTGCTACCGCTGTCCCCTCGCTCATGCACAACTGCTGGACCATGTGGTCCATGAAGAAGCGCCAGCGTGCCAAGTTGAGGCTCATGGGTGTTGATGTCCCGACTGTTGATGTTTTTGTTACCTGCTGTGGTGAAGAGGATGACCTTGTCATGGATACTGTCCGCGCTGCCTGTGATCTTGATTACCCTCGTGACCGATTCCGTGTCATCATCTTGGATGACGGCAAGTCATCTGGTCTCGAGGCTCAAGCTGCCAAGCTGGCTTACACGTATCCCAACCTTCATTACATGGCTCGTATCAAGATCCCCGGTCAACCCCATCACTTCAAGGCCGGTAACCTGAACTACGGTTTGGACCAGGTCCATCTGCTTCCCGGAGGTGCGGGCACGTACATGGCTGCCCTGGATGCTGATATGGTATGTCTTGTCTGCTTCGTCACACGTCATTTATGCTTACCCGAATAGATTCCCGAGCGCGACTGGCTTCGTGCTGTGCTGCCTCATCTCGTCGCGGACCCCAAGATGGCTCTCGCCTGTCCTCCTCAGCTCTTCTACAACACGCCTCCTTCCGACCCCCTCGCCCAGTCTCTAGATTTCTTCGTTCATGTCATTGAGCCCATCAAGGACGCTCTCGGTGTTGCCTGGTGTACTGGATCCGGTTACGTTGCTCGACGTGAGGCTCTCGACCAGATCGGCAATTTCCCCCTTGGATCTCTTGCTGAGGACGTCGCCACTTCAACTCTGATGCTGGGCAAGGGATGGAAGACTGCTTTTATCCACGAGCCCCTCCAGTTCGGTACTGTGCCCGAGGACTACGGAAGCCACCTGAAGCAGCGAACCCGATGGGCCATTGGCACTGTCGACACTTCATTCAAGCTCAAGTTCTGTCTGTACGGCGAGAAGGTCAAGCAGATGTCCTTTGCTCAGCGTTTCTCGGGTTTCCTGTACGCCTCGCTCAGTATCTACACCATTCTCCTGACCATCTCACTGTTCGCCATTCCCATCATCATGGTGATGGGTAAGCCTCTGGTCGCCTACGCCAACGAGACTCAGCTCCGATGGCTTATCCGGGTATGCTTTGCCTCCGTCATCACCAACCGACTATGCGAATTTGTCCTGTTCATGCCTGCTGGTTACCACACCGGTCAGAGAGGATCTCGCTACCAGCTCTGGATGTCTCCTTACATTGCCCTGTGCATTGTCCGATCCTTCATTCTTCCCAAGTGGCTCGGTGGACAGGCGCAGGCCTTCAAGCCTACTGGATCCCTCGGCTCGGCTCTCAACGAACGCGACCCCAAGAACAGGAAGAACATGTTCCGACGACTTTGGGGTATCTTGTTCAACTACATGGCCGTCTACCATCTGGCCTTTGTCTACTTTACACTCGTGGGTGTCGTCCTTACGTCTTTCCGCAACATTGTCGGACACGAGACGTTGTATGACACGCTCATCGGTCTTCTCACGTACGCGTTCTGGCCTCCTCTGACGTTCCTGTTCATCTGCAGCTCCATGTGGACGCCCATCTCGTACGCCATCGACCCACCAACGATGCCCGACCGTGAGGAGCTTCTGGAGCGTGACCCCAAGACGCAGATTGCCCACCCTACCCCCAAGAGCAAGAAGATTGCCTTTGGTGGCCAGGCAGCATGGTTCGAGCTCGAGTACACGACGACGACCATCTACACCTGTCTCGTTTTTGCAGCATCATTCTTTGTTTACAACCGAATGTGATTTATAATGAAAGATAATGAGGAGTTGGAAGCATACGGGAAAGAAAGGGGTGTATATTTGAGGTGGATGTACTGATGGATGTAGAAACAGGAGGGACTGAACTGAATACGGGGTATAATTGCAATTTAGGTGGCGTTGAAATCTAGAATAACACATACGGACTGAATTTATATAGGAACTAAAGAATGCTACCTTGATGGAAGGCAGAGGAATAGAATAAGAATTTCTTGAGTCGATTGAGTTGAGTCAAGTTACAGTACGTGAAGTCGATGTATGATCCTGTCCAGGCAGTGATGCCAATGAATTGAGTTCAGGTTGTTTGGAGGGAGACTGACTGAATTGGAGTAAATCACATGACATTGAGTCAATCTTATCGGTTATCTTATCAGATAAGGTGGTATCAGCCTATCTGGGTATCTAGATTACGTGCATCTCATCTTGCATTATCCTGTCAAGCAACCCACGCACGCTTCACACCCTCAGGCTCGGAAATTATCCACACGGATCATTCTGATCATGTTTTATGCAGAGTTATCCATTTGTAGTGTAAGCAAGCACCAAATGACAAAATCCATGAATCATGGTAAACTTGGCCCTTTGCCGGGAGAGGGAATAAATTGTTGGGCGGTCTGGAAAAGGAAAGGTATCCTTTTATCCGTCCGTTGTTCCCCGGTACCAGGGGTTCTATCATGCTAATGCTGGTGGTGAACCCGACTCAACAAAAAAATTAAAGAGGACAGAGTGGGAAAAGAAATGGAGACGTAAGGGTCTAGACTCGGAAGGGATCTGTTTTTTCTCTGCTTGTCCTTCTTTTGCTTCTGTTAGATTTCTACTTTCTTCTTCTCGTTCTTCTTCATGAAGATGTGGCTAAAAATGATGTGAAATAACGTGATGTGGTGCATTATGCACTATGAGATACATGGCGCCAGAGTTAAAAGAAGAAGCGAGACAAAAAAGGAGACAAAGAAAAAGTGAATGTCCTCTACACGAGTCGTCGTCTCTTTTTTCGGCCTGTTGCCTCTCCAAATTCTTGATCTAATCTGCATTGGAAACACACCTGTCGCAAATCACTCAGGGGACTTTTTTCGCCTCCCTCCCCCTTGTAATTGAAAGGAAAGAAAAAAAAAAAAAAAAAAAAAAAAAAAAAAAGAGGCCAGGAACCAAGAGCCGAGCCCCAAAAAAATAGATCGACATGATTGTGCGAGGGGAGAGGGACAAAAAAGGTGGAAACAGGGGGTTAGCTCCTTTTTATGCAGTGATCGTGCAAAGAACGTTTTTTTTTACTTTTTTGTTATTTTTGTTGGGAGATTTCGTCTTGCATGTTCGTCGTGTGTGTACGTGTACGATACGGGGATATTCGTAAAATAAAACAAAAAGGAGATTGATAAGTTACAGCTGAATATACGACAGTGTAGAGAAAAATACAAATCAAGGAACCAACAGAACTAAGGAAAAACAAAGGTGCCACGTTTTTTTGCTTTCTTCTTCTGTTTGACATGTGATGGTTTGAATCTGTGGTTTGACGTTGGAGGCAACCAATGAATGTGTTGGGTTTGAGTCAGTGTCGCAATGGATGGAAGAGGCGAGGTTACTTTAATTTTTTTCTGGAAGGAAAGGGAAGAAGTTACAGATAAAATTTAATTAGTTTACGTGGTACTTGACAAGCACAGCTGAACGAAGCAAACGAAAATGAATGGAAAGGGCAACAAAAAATGGTCCCTTATTTCGGGTACCCAAATCTCCAAGGAATGTCACTCTAATCGAAATCCCCAACACTGAATTGTCCCCCCGCTAAGATTCGAGAAGAAGGGAAAAAAACCCTTTGTCGAGTTGCGAGCTTTGCCCCCTGTAGCTCCAGTTGTTCGACGTCTATCACTGTTCTATGATTGGCCAATTGTTCCCACAGGCACAAAAACCCTTTTATTAGTGGATATCGTAGAGGACCCCTATTTTTGGTCCAGGAAAATCTTCTTCCGCCCCTGAACTTTTTTTTTCTTGCCTTTACCTGTATGGCCAGGGATTAAAAAAAACTCCCCTAAGTGGTATTACTACTGTACAAGGGGGGTTAAAGGAGGAGGGGAAGAAGAAGACGACGAAGAAGAGGCGGACACGAAAACATGCCCGCTTTTACCGCTTGTTTCTCGTTCCATGCTACCAAGGGATAAGAGCGGTAAGAGAAAGAAGAATGGGCGAGAATGTGTTGTTTGAAAGGGGCCTAGGTCGTTGTAAATCGAGGGTGGCGGGGCGGAGAGGGGGACCCGGTAAACAATCCTCGTTTCGTTTGTTGCTGTAACTTAGTCCGTAACGTTAGTCAGGTAACAAAGTAAGGGTACGGGTACGGGTACATGTAGGGGAAGAGGGAGAGGAGGGAGGGAGCTCTTATCTTGGTTACCTTACCTTGCTTGACTCTTTAGTGCAATGTACCTACCGAAAGTAAGTAAGCTCACAAGAGAATAGGTAGCAGAGAGGTAAGGAAGAGAGAGAAAAAAAAACTTTGTAGGGGGAGCAAGGTAGAGTACATTATCTTCTTCCAACTCCGTTTTCTTTTTTCCCTCCTCCTTCTCCTTCTCTCTTCTTTTTTTCTTTTCTTCTCTGTCCAGCAACGAAGATTCTTCCCATCTGAAGTAATTCGTCGCCTCCATTCCCTTTTCTCACCTTCAGCTGTACACAACATGTCTGTTCGACAGCGTACTGCTACCACCACCACCACCACCACTACTATCCCGGTGGTGGTTGGAACTCCCAAGGTAAATACCCGTGCACCCAATTGATCTCTTCTTGGGCAATCACTGACTTCCCCAGGTCACACTCGAGCCTCAGTTCCCCGACATCAAGACCATCAAGGACGCCATCCCCGCCCACTGCTTCCAGCCCTCCCTCTTCACCTCCTTCTACTATGTCTTCCGCGACTTCGCCATGGTTGGGGCCCTCGCCTACGCTGCCCTGACCTACATCCCCGCCATCCCTGATCCCATCGCCCGTGGCACCGCCTGGATGGTCTACGGCTTCCTCCAGGGCCTCGTCTGCACCGGTATCTGGATCCTCGGACACGAGTGCGGCCACGGAGCCTTCTCCATTTACGGCAAGCTCAACAACGTCACCGGATGGTTCCTCCACTCGTTCCTCATGGTCCCCTACTTCTCGTGGAAGTACTCCCACCACCGCCACCACCGATTCCACGGCCACATGCAGAAGGACATGGCTTTCGTCCCCGCCACTCAGCCCAAGGGATCCAGGCCTTCCATCTTTGCCGGAATCGACTTCAACGAGCTCCTCGAGGACACCCCCATCTCACAGCTCGTCCGACTCATCTTCCACCAGCTCTTCGGATGGCAGGCATACCTCTTCTTCAACGCCACCGCCGGCAAGGGAAGTCTCCAGAAGCCCGTCACCGGTCTTGGTCGATGGATCAACGTCAGCCACTTTGAGCCCACCAGCGCTGTCTTCAGCGACAAGGAGCGTGTCTGGATCTTTGTCACCGATATCGGTCTGGCCATCATGGGCACTGCTCTGTACTTTGCCGGCAAGGCTGTTGGTGGTTCTACCCTCGCTCTCCTCTACCTCGTCCCATACCTCTGGGTTCACAACTGGCTCGGTAAGTTTTTTTTTTGCTGCCTGTGAATTATTGTCAAAATACTTACATTATAATCTTAGTCGCCATCACCTACCTCCACCACCACCACTCCGAACTCCCCCACTACACTGACGAGGGCTGGACCTACGTCAAGGGCGCTCTCGCTACTGTTGACCGTGACTTTGGCTTCATTGGCAAGCACTTTTTCCACGGCATCATTGAGAAGCACGTCATCCACCACCTTTTCCCGTAAGTTTGTTCCTGTCAATTGATCAAAATCACTCACTAACATGGACATCAGTCGCATTCCCTTCTACAAGGCTGACGAGGCTACCGAGGCCGTCAAGCCCCTCCTCGGTGACCTGTACCACGTCGACGACCGCAACTTCATTGGTCAGCTCTGGAACGTCTTTGGTACTCTCAAGTACGTCGAGCACGACCCCCACAACGCTGGTGCCATGCGCTGGCACAAGGATTAAGCTTCCCGGAAGAAGCATGGACACAATAGACAAGATAAAAGGAGTGATAGACCGGAATTGTTCTAGACGTGCATAGATTGCATAGACATGATAGACTAGAAGATGATATACGCATAGATTTGTTCAACGCGATGGATGCGATTGTGGACGGTGATGGTGAATGAATGTGAATGAATGTCAATTGAGGGATGAAGTGAGATTGAAGTTGGTGTGTGAGGTAAGCTTACTAATTTGTCATGTCTCACTTTGGCCGTCAATCATCGCGGTTCTGCCTGGATCAACTTCAACCTCAACCTTGACTCGGAGCCAAAAATGAGTAACACAACAAAAAGTAGGCGAAAAGGTAAGTTACAGCATCCGAGTAAACATTTGATGTAGACATGAAGTGGAAATGTTAATAATTAGCCTGCGACTTTTGTGTCTCGAGAAAGATCAAATGCGACGGCACCAGACCAGTCTGCGCCAATTGTACCCTTCACGATGAAGACTGCAGCATCACCGTGGCGGGAAAGAAGAGAAGTCGTGGAGATTCTCAAGAGACGTGTACAACCCCGTGAGTCTCTTATCAGGCGATTGATTTTTCCGTGGCTGAATAGTTGTAGACGTGATCGTATGGAAGCCATCGAGGCAAGATTGGCGACAATGGAGTCTCTCCTTCTGGCCTTGACGGGCAGTTTAACAGGACCGGTTCCGCAAGATACGTTCTCGACAGATGTTGCGATACAGCAGAATCTTCCAGTACCGGATATGTACAATTTTGATGTCCTTCAACCACTAGACGGGTCGCAGATGTTGAGTCTTCCACCGCTGTCAGATCTGTTACCCGTCGTGGATGATTACTTCCAGAATCTCAACCCCTTTATGCCTTTATTCGACGAATCTCGGTTCACGCGCATGCTGCTCGACTGGCAGACACCTTGTACCAAATCCATCGTATCCTGGGCTGCCGTCAACGTTGTCCAGGCACTAACCTACAGAATCCTCCAAGGTCGTTCGATGGACGACCCAGCGCTGTCGCAGTGTGTGCAGAATGTGAGGATGAGTCTGGCGGAGATCATGTTGAGTACAGAGGATGGGCTAGGGTTAAGGGTATTGCTGGGCCTGGTGACGGTGTACCAGGGGACAAAGGAGTTTGGGCTGGGGACGATGCTGATGGGGAGTGTGGTCAAGATGGTGCAGAGTTTGGGACAGCGGGGTGATTTAAAGAGGGTGTTTGAGATTGCGTACATTCTCGACAGGGCAAGTAATGAGTATCACTTCTTAGATATTATCTAACGGTTCTAGGATGTCTGTCTTCGATCTCGACTTCCATATCATGACTTTGGCCAAGATGTCATCCCTGACAAGGAGGCGTTTGATATTGTATCCAGCTCAAGACCAAGTTATTTCACGGCTCGGATACGACTAGCGACCATCCAGGCCAAGGCATACGACCTCGTCTACAACCCAGCGCTGGACTTGTCCCCATCACAACGGAAGTCCCGAACAGAGCAAGTTGATGAGATGCTGCGAGATTTCCAATCCACGACGCCCGAGTTATCCATTCCATACCACAAACTAAAACCATCCGAGATCGTCCCTATTCTTCACCTATACTGTCGACAGTTTGAGTGTCTGGTCAAGGTCCACTCCATCTTCACGTTTGACGACGTGTGGTTGAATAGACTCAAGGCGTATCTCCTGCCGGAAGTGATCGAAGTAGGGGATGATTACCAACTTGTACAACCACAGCTTGGTCCTCTGCCTTCTGCCTGGGACGAATGCGTCAGACTTGGCCGACCTTGCCTAGAGTTGTTTCTGCTACAACCTCCATCAGAGCATATCATTCTGTACGTTCCCAGCCCTCCCATTTCTTGTAGCATCAACTAACAGTGCAGATTCTACACATGCGGTCTCTTCTCGTCGTTGATTATTCTACTCGTCAACATGATCGAGTATCCTGACCATGAGCACATGGCAGCAGATAGAGAGTTGGTGGATAACTGTAGAAATTTATTTGGGGAGAAGGCCTCGAAAGATTCAGGGGATTTGGTCATGGCGGTTATGGAGATTGCAGATGATTTGGATAGAAGAGCGAAGGAGGTGAATGCGATTGATGGATAGGGAGAGTAGTGTATTTTGGAGGACAGTCGGTGAATTGGATGACTGCCTTGGACTGTCGATACAGGAAACAATTGGATATACAGATTGGATATGATGTACTTGTCAGTGACTTGGTATACGAACCAAGTCGATACCATGATCAAAATCTGGTTTCATTATCTGCATCTATATATAATCTCTAATATCTCTCCCTCCTTCCAATCACATGACTGGTTTCGTGGTCTAGTTGGTCATGGCATCTCGTTAACACCGAGAAGGTCCCCGGTTCGAGCCCGGGCGAAATCACATTTTTGTCCCCCTTCACTCCCTTCTTTTTGTCTACACATCTCTCAAGGCACATTCCTCCCTCTTCAACCCCGTCCACTTCAGCGACGCCTCCCACAACTTCCTCTGTTTCTCCTCGTCTTTACTCAGAACGTCAGCTTCCGCCTGCTGCAGCCGGATAAAATACCCTTTCGCGTTCTTGTATTCGGGTGAGACAGTGATGGTGACCAGGTCGCGGCCGATTCTGTCGGAGGAGCCGACGGCGGTGGTGAAGAGGCTGATGATGGGGAGAAGGAGGTTGAGGGCGGAGAATATGATCTGGATGTATTGCTTCTGCTTCTTGTGGCCGCGAGAGTCGAGGATGCCGCCGGGGTCCATGGTCAGGACTGATATGCCAGAGAGATTGGGGTCCTATGATTATAAATTAATACAAACCTCTTCGGCTGTGATGGAAGCACTTACGTTCTCTAGTCGCTTATTCAAATCATACATAAACATCACCATGAGCAACTTGGCAGTTCCATATCTCTGAAACCCCCTATCACTCTCATCCCCGACCTCATCCGGCCTCGGCTTTAGCAACATCTCCAGATCCTCCGGGAACTCCGCTCTATACTTTGTAAGAGGGTGTGGTCTATCCGAGTAGTGCGTGTTGGACCCAAGCTGCACGATTCTACCGTCGGGAGCCATAGACCCCAGAAGCTTGAGAACGAGAAGCTGGTGGGAGAGGTACGTGATCTGAAAACTGCTCTCGTACCCGTCCTTTGTGAAAGTCTGGCCGTCGAGGATGAAGCCGGCGGCGTTGCATACGATGGCGTGGATGGGGGGGATGGCACCGCGGGTTACACGACTGGCAACGTCGTCCGCGAAATTCCGAACAGCGGATAGAGACCCAAGATCAAGACTTTCAATAGATGCATTCGAAGAGCCTGTCTCCTTGATTATACGAGCGAGCTTCGCTGTGTTGGCATCTGAAGTCGATGTGTTGCGCACAGCAGCGATGAGCGTGTAAGTCGGGTAACTCGTGAGCAGATGGCGGACAAAGGGTTGGGCGAGAGAGCCGTTTGCTCCGGTGATGATGATTGTGCCAGACATCGCAAAAAGATGGATGAATATGAGGATAGGTAAGTCTGAGTGGCATATCTGAAGATGGGGGGTTTTATAGGTCAGTGGTGAAGCGTGAGGTCCGTACTCCGCGGAATTCCGACGGAGTACCTACAGACGGAGTTGAGGTTGTTGTTTACCGTGTCAACAGTCTCTAGTTTAAGAGATTCGACGGATTAAAGTGCATAAAGGAACAATAGCAGATAAGAACTTGATTGAATGGGATAATTCATGTGCTGATTTCAACATGTGTACTCCGTATATCCTCCCCGTACACATCTCCAAATACACATACGCATTACCCCCTAACAACACTCCGACCTTACACAGTCAGACGGCAATATTATTATATCAAACTATCCAAACATCATCTCCATCACAGTCATCCATCAAACCAAGCTATTATACTCACCCGCCAAGACATCTTCCATCGGTCATTACCCCTTCTGCCTCACCCCAAGCCCAATTTCCATACCCCGACGTCATGCCACGCCTGCATGTCCCAAACACCAACGATAGATCTACAGAATCTCATCCAACAAACCTTTTTCATTTACTTCTAGATGTAGATCAATTGGCTCTATCCATGCGGCGCAGTTTACCCAAGCTGAATCCTCCAACCTTGGCGGTGACTATATAAACAGACATGTTGCTCCAACATCTGGGTTGATGAAATGTCAATTGTTGTGCATATTAACCATGTTTAAAACAGTTCTACTCACAGCCATCACTCTCGCTCACGCACAATCCCCAAATGACATCTCCATCCAAAGATCCTTCACGGGTATCTCCCCCAACGCATCCATAGGCACTAGCAAGCAATGGGCGCAACTCATGGCCGAAGCTGACTACGAGAGCATCTACCCCATCAACGGCAAAGATATACGACTAGACGACCCATTGGACGACGCCAACATCACAGGCTGGTCTGTTCGGATCTCTCTCCGGGAGAATATCCCCGCGAGGGAGAACGGCATGGAAAACGCTGGGGAGGATCAGGTCTTTTCAGCTGCGGCCGCGTATCTCCTCCCCCCCGATGACTTCACCTCCGAGATCGACGAAGCAATCTCAACACACGGGAACTGGACTGCCGATCCTGCATGGCGTATCCGGATATTCATTCTCAACTTTGGCAACGAGACTATCCGAAACGACATCTCCTCCCCCTCCGGGACATGCACCGACCTCTTCTACATGCCCGACTGCATCCCCTCCTTCCGACACAGCATCTACCCAACCCGCACGCACTACATGTCCGACCCGTGGGCCGTGCGCCACCCATCCTCCTGCGAGCTCACCACGGAGATCAACTCGATGGACATGAACATGACGCTTGTGAGCTGGGACGACGATATACCGTGGTACGCAGGCACGAATTTCTGGAACGTGGTGACGGAGCCGATCGATGAGGAGCGGACGGGCGATGCGTACGAGAGGATAATGGCCGAGCTGGGCATGTTGATAGTGGTGTTTGGGTGGGATAATAATACTGTAGACACGACGGAGAGACCGACGGGGGAGATTATATGTCCGGGAGGGATATCGAATAAGACGGAGAATGAGTCGGGGGCGGGGAGGTTGGGAGTGAGTGTTGTGTTGATGACGGTTGGGTTGATGTTGGTGATGTAGATGCAGATGTAGGTGAGTGCCTTTCTTTGATGTACTGTATAATTGTATAACTACTGGTATATTGCACACTGGTTTATTTGTTGACCTACATTTACACATCGATCGAGTCATGATGCTACCTCTGCGTCTATGGTGTCAGAATTCAATCGAATCCCGACATATCGATCAATAGAGTACTCGACATGTTCGGCATCGATAAAACTTATACGGCATATCAACTTCACCGATGGCTATACTCGTGTAATTGTTTGACACAATAGTTTATCATTAACTACTCTATACCCGAAATGTAAAACCAGGAGGCGTGGCATTCGCCTCCGTTGCCGTGCGCCTGACGTGAAAGAAAAAGGAAAATATCAAAGCGCATTATTTATGCAATGCAACAAAGTCTTGAGAGGTCGTCTAGTACATCTGTCAAACTGTTAGTCACTGATTACTACTCACTGCCACTTTTCAAGAACTCACCAAGTTCAACACCCACATCAACCCAAGCATGGCCGCCACTCGAACCCGCAAGTCCGAGAAGCAGGATCGCATCTTTCGTCCCATCTGGCTCATCCGGCTGAGCCTGTATCCATCCAGCAAGGTGTATCCGCCTGATGGCTCCATCATCTTAAGCTCGTTCTCTGCATCACTGTCGTTGGCAGGCTTGGCCGTCACCAGCTTGACAATGCATCCTGAAGCCTCCGCAACAAGGTGACTGATCCAGATGAAGATGGGCACGATAATGACGAGGTCGCGCCATCGATCAGTAAAGAGGCCACCATCGCCCTTGAACATGTCAAACAGCAAGACACCCTTTGTATCGGCAGCAAGGTAGATGTGGAACTGCAGGATGAAGGTCTCGAGGGAGCATCGTCCGAGCCAGGCGGCGGCTGCCGAGTAGGCGTTGCGAAGGGGTGTCGTAGAGTTTCGGAGCGCGATGAAAGCCAGAATGGGGATGAATGAGAAATAAGGGTGCATGGCGTTGTACGCCTTCTTATCCTCGAAGGAATACATGCAAGGCACGGCGTACATGCCAAGGGCAATGACGGAGGGAACAATGGCAGCTTTGTAGTTGGTGTACCAGGCACTGTTGCGCTCAACGCGCTGCTGGATCACACCGGCAATCATTCCAACAAAGACAATGAAGCCATCCAGGCTGACACGGAACTCCCATTCCTTGAGGTTCCAGTCAATAAGGAAGACAGTCTTGAGGATGGCAAAGATCCACTCCACCACAGGCGTGTGTTCCAGGACAACCCAGGTGAGAGCAAAGGAGACGGCGATCTTGGCCAGGACATGCTTGGTGTTGTCGTTGTACCTGGGAAGGATGGCAAATGTGCCGTACACGATAAAGAACCAGAAGCTGACAAGAGGAGCAAAGTAGTAGAACAGGTAGTCGGTGTTCATGACGTAGGGGAGAATGCAGCTGAGGAGGTTTAGACGGACCATGACGTTGACGATGCGGCGGAAAGAAAAGTCCTTCTTGGCGAGGAAGTAGATGGTGTGTCCGTAACCAGTCTGAAACAGGTACGATGCGACGAGCAGGCGGACAAACATGTAGATAGGGAGATTTCGGGAGCCACCAGTCCAGTGGTAGACGAGAATGACGGCCTGCATCCAACCCTTCCACTCCTCGGTCTGGTCTCGTGACAGGATTCCGGCATCCTCCTTGACTGCGGTCTCGACAGCAGCACTGGGGTCCGAAACAACAACACGGGGCGCACGGAACTTTGTCCTACGGATGGTGAAGAGACCAAGGGCGAGGCAAATGGCGATGAGCACGGTGAACTCAAATGGGATAAAGTTCTTGAATTCCTTGGCAAACATCTGGGTGCGGTCGGCGACGTAGCAGTACAGGAGTGCCACGGCAAAAACGCCAATCTTCATGTTGAACAACTCGCTGCGGGGCTTGTCAGCCGAGGTGACAATGTCGCACAGCTCAAAGGCGAGGCAGGTAATGACGTAGAGGACGGTCATGGTGAGGACAACAAGCTGGGTAAAGTCGGGGCGACCGCCGTAGTCGGCACAGCAGGTTCGGTCGTAGGGGTAGCCGTCGAGCTTGTCGAGCTTGGCGTTGCAGCGGAGGTTGAGGAGGATCTGAGCTTTGATCTCGGCGACCGAGTCGACGACGTGGAAACCGGTGGCCTTGCGGTCGACGATGGTGTCGGGTTCGTCGTGTGTCAGCTGGAGGAACGAGCGCAGCAGGCGGATGTTACGCTCGTTCTCAATCTCGTACAACCAGTTGTCCATAGTCTCTATCTCCCCCTCGTGGAGGCCCTTGGGATCAGTTCGGGAGCTGGGGAGGTCACTGTAGAAGGGGGGCGTGACGGGAGCGATAAAGACCTCGTTGCCAACGCCATCCTGGGGGTCCATGGGGCTGGTACCAAATTCGTTGAGATCCTTGAGCTGGAGAATATCGGTGATGTTGTTGATGGCCTCCTGGAACATGGGAATGGACTCCTCCTCGGGGTAGTTCAGGGCGTGCCAGGCACCAGCACCAAGGAAGATGAGGGCAGCGCTCTCCTGCTGGTCAACGGCAACTGAGTCGTGCTTTTCCTTGGAAAAGAGTTCGAGTTCGTGGGTGAGGTCCTCGTTGTTGGAGCCAGTCTCGAACCATGGGTTCCAGATCTGCTTTAGACGAACACCATCAAATGTCAAGTCGTAGCTCTCGTGAGTACCGGCATTTTGACGACCTTCTTCCGCCTTTTCGCGGTCAAGCTATACCTATGTGAGCAAAAGCATGGAGGGGTAGAGGGACACAACTCACCAGTCGAGCCATGGCCCAGAACACCTGACGAGTAGTCGAGTCACCAGAGAAGACGATGTGGCGATCGCCGACGCAGCGTTGAATGTCCTTGGAAGCATATTTGCGCAGCATGCATCCATCAGGTTGCCAGTTGTTAAAGGCTCTTGTCTCATCGGTTTCCTCGGCCTTGTGAATCCAGCTACCATTGCGAGAGCGGTTGCCGAGTAATGACTTGCATCGGTAGGGGTCTTCCTTGGGAGTGATGCTGTCGAGTACAACAATTGTCATCAAGAGGATTGCGAAGAAGCTCGGTAGGAGCTTGGCCACCAGGGCGAAGCTACAAGACGGAAGCATGGTTGTAGTTGTGATGTGATTGTGGGTAGTGAGCGAGTGTGGGCGCGTGTATCAAACAGACGAAAAAAGAAACAAGGAAAAGGAAAAGTCAGTCAAGTAATGACAAAGTGAGAGGTGTAATCTATAGGTATGTGCTATAGACCAAATCGGTGTAGAGTTTGGTGGTTGACTGGATGAATCATTGACACCTAGATACCCATCGAGAACCAGTCGAGGCTTGTTGGTTGGTGTTGGCTGAGCCGGGAGCTGGGTCGCGGCAGTAAACGAAGGACGGTAGCGGAACAAAAAGGGAACAAACAAATAAAAAGAGAAGATAATGGAATAACAAGGGAAAAGAAGGGAGAGGAAAAGAAGCCAGAATTGAACAAAAGAAGGGTACAAGTACGAAGGAGAAGAAGAGGGAAAAGGGAGGGAGTGGAATGAGCGATGTCACAAGAGGAAAGAATGGGTAATTACCACCAGAAATCAACACCCATACAACGGAAGTGATGAACGGGCAAGTGCTGGGAGAAGGTGGAGGTGGAGGTTGTATGAAATCCACAATGTGTCAAGCATGAGAGGAAAGGTACATGGGGAGGTACCTTGTACAGTGTATCGAGTCAGGAATATTATACTGTATTTTCAACGCAGTCAGCGGGTGTGCGAAATCGCAGACAGATTGACATATGCACACTTCCGAATAATCTTGGCTCTATAAAAGAAGTATAAAGACAAAAAGAAACGAGAAAGAAGAAGTGTAGAATGACGAATTAACACATCGACATGCACCAGACTCGCCTCGAAAACACAAGCTTTTCCAAGGCATGCTCAAATTTCCAACCGTTATAACCAGGCTACCCCTACTGCGTAGCAGGTGTAGTGCAGTCTATAGTGGAGAGCGGGTAATTTTCAGGGGACCCTTCTCTAATGAGCCTGCTAGGGTAAGACACCCAAGGTCCTGACTCGGCAAGAGATCCCAACTTGATGCTTGGGACTTCGGTATGCATGATGGATGATGGATGGATGGACTGGCCGCTCATGTCAGATCTCACGAGACCAATATTCTGTACAGGATTCCCAGAGTGGATTGATACGAGCTGTGTGGTGTGATGTCTTACAGTACAAGCTGCAGAGCCATGGGAAGCTGATAATGCTGTGGCGCTATTTGGGGCAGGTTTAGATTAGGACACAATGAGCTAAGGTATGCATAACAACACCTCAATGACGGGGCCACAGGTGTCGAGGCTGACGATAGTCTGGTCACTGGTAAAAGCCACTGGTTCATACTAGGGCAATGTAGGGAAGCGACACCTGTACCGTATGCCTTTACTGTACATTCCAAAGTCCCGAATACCACAACAGCTGACGACGACGGGATGTTGTGATCATCATGGACGATACTATGTTGTGGCTGTACTGTCGCATTAGTAGACTTACCTAAGGCAGCGTTTCCACATTTCGGACTCTAACTGTGCTTAACAAGAAGGAATCGGTTTGAGAAAAACAAGCTTTTCCAACTCCACAACTGCCGCGGTTTGAAGAAGTGACTCTGACAGTGCTGTGAATGGCGCGAAAAGTAGCATGCTGTAGGAGGGGCCTGGGGGGAAGGGACTGAGAGACATGGGGTCAGCGTCTGTGCTCTATTAGTTAGGATTATCAGGGCAACCTCGGGACATGTTACAGCAGAGCATGGAATAACATTGGAAGGGGGTGTGGGTCGTTTGTTTTTTCGGATCCATTCCGTTACAACCCCCTGAGTTTCAGAGGTTGCAGTGGGCTGGTCAATCAGCTTGCTCTCCTTGACCTTTGAGACGGGAGTAAAACTGTAAGAGTGAAAGGAAACACAAGACAAGACGAGATGCAGTAGTAAGTCGCAACAAAGATGTAAAACGAAACTACGATCGGATAGAGACAATAATAGAAGTAAGCTTGATTGAAGGAATACGACACTACAGTATCCATCTATCCATCCATCCATCCATCCGTCTATCCATTCGGGCATTCAATCGGTGCCCGCCTCAACTTACTACACATTTGCTACACCATGGACATTTGGATGCTACAACTGAGCATATTAACACAGTACCGTACAGTGCACATCACTCGTGGGTCACTCCTCTATCCTTTTAATGTCACGCAATTTCTGACCTTGGATGATTATTTACCTCACATTGACAGGAACCCCTCCGGCTATTCCATGTCCATCAACAATTTCAACGGAACGGTTACCCATTTCTGGTCATTGACGAGCATGGGTTGTCCCGTAGCAGTTACTATACAGTACTATATCACAGTAGGTAATATTTGCAGTGTCCATCACAATCGGCAAGAAACCTGGCGCCATCCGAGCTAGGGGGTTTCACCTTTGTTTTTCCTCAAGTACGGATAAAGGGGGTCAACAGCCCTGGCACCCTTCGACTTTGATTTCTTGCAGTGACGGCTGGTCTCTGCCGAAAAAGTTGCCATACCATGTCTAGTGGGGGAAAATGCCACAAGATATGATACCGGTCCAATGTCCCGTCGGAAAACGGAAGGGTCTGGGCTATCATATTTTCTGCTGTCCTTTGTGATGTCGCTTACTGCTGAGCCGTAATACCACAGACGGGCTGAACAATATCGACCGAGGTTAACTGTCCGATGTTACTGGGTAACAGAATACTGCACAGTACCGACATAAGTACCTATCCACAGTATTTGACAGAAACTTGTTGCATCTACGCGCCAATGCATGTCTCTCCCTCTCTCTCTTTTTTTTCTTCTTCTGCGTGTCTGTCATAATTTTCTTTTCGTACCCTTTTCTCTTGCATTCTCCTGTCGATCTTTAGCGCAAAAAAGCCAAGATGCAGCACAAAACAGTGGACCAAGTCTCCATTGTCTCCAGTTCAACCAAGCCAGCTAATCCAGTGAAATGACATTATCTCTTGTGCAAACGCGCGTACGAATGTAAATCTTCAAGTTGATCAAGGCAACGCAATAAAAATAAAAATAAAGATAAAAGGAAGAGAAAAATATGGATGCGCATGTAACCATGAAGTTACCCATCCACAATCGGGAAGAACTTGTTCTGTTGTCACGAATGGCTGGGATTGAACGAGCATGTCTGGCTGTGCCTTTGTCGTGAGTGTGAATGCTTGCACGGCGAGTTGAATCCCTTCAATCATCTACACAGTAACAACGACGACGATTGGATATGTCGGACTAAATCCCAGACTCACGACATCCACAGTAATCGGCGACCATAACCATGACCATAACCATAACCATGCATCATGATCAATCTCGACATTTCCCCGTTATCTCCAGCAATAAAGTAGGACACGCGTCGACTCCACGGGAATTAAAGAGCCAAGACAAGCTTTGCCAACTCCACATTGTTTTCTTGACAGGCACAGTCCACCCGTTGGTTGGTTCACCTCTTCGGCTTGGAAAGAGTGTTGTTTATCTGCGGAAATTTCCAACCTCTCTAGATTTTGCTGACATCACGATCGACATCTGGAACATGAAGGAGTCCGATTTAATGGGTACCGGGACCCTTGTTGAAACCGGGTCATCGAATATCCCCAAGTTGGACCTCATCATTCTGTGTCTTCCTGTGAGGCGAGGACTGGTTATTGTGGGTTTTCGTCAATGTCCTATTCTGAAGGCTGACAAGCGTTGCATAATGGAAGCAGGTCTCGGGTTTATTGTTTGTTTGTTGCAGGCAATGGTGATACTGGTGCTTGTTTCTGATTCTCTTTTTTGAGTTTCTATTCTATTCCGGGCTTGGCTATGGGAATAAACAAACCACTGATGATTCAAGGTCGGGAATATTAACTTTTTTTTTTCTCATACTAGATTAAGCTTATCCCAAGGTTAGGGCGGCTTCTTTTTTTGTGATGTTAGGGCCAATTGTAAATAGACGTAGTAAACATATCAGCGCGTGAAAAAGCACTTTTGCTCATATGTTTATTCATTTATCTATTCATTTGTTCATTCGTTCGTTCGTTCGTTCATTTATTCCTTCATCATGTTAAATGGTAACACTGTTGGGCTACAAGATTGTTTATGTCCAACGTTACGAGCGTCAAGCTTAGGTATGGGGAGCACAGTGAGCATCCACAACGTTTCCACACTAAGGAAGATTCCTCCCTTCATGTCTTATTACATATTGTTGCAGGACTCCGTCAACGTGGTATCTCCATTACATTAAATACAGCAAATGCCGACCACACCTCATACTTTCAACCAATCTGCCATCCCAAAACTCGTACAACAACACAACCGTTACGTCTCAACGGCCGTATCACATGCCGTGTTTGACTTGAACCAACCGAACAGTAAACGAAATCAGATCATGGGAGTAATCACACACCACACCTTGTATCTTGTATGTCCGAATCAGTCATAAATAAAATAAGCACAAGACCGAACTAGAACTGGACTGGATTGGACACCAATATATTACCCTAGACATATCTACTAGTCGGGCGTTAGGACGCACGGGAGGTAGAAACAAACAGCCCTAGTAGCGCCTCTTTCAGGGGACATTCAGCCCAGCGGGTCTAGAATACTTGCAAGAAATGGAAGGGTCCTGTCATCTTTCAGGACTCGAATCACACACAAATCACATCACATCATGTTTCCAGCTCCTGCTCCTTCCTTCTCTTTTATGCTGGTTGTATGCATCCCTGATTCAGGGGTCATGCCTTCCTTTTCCTCTTTTGCCTCCCCTTCCCGCTCTCCCTCTATTCCTTCCGGAAATGGTATTTCCTTTCCATGCCGCTTACACAGTGTGTGGAATTTGATAGGGCAGGAACGGTTAAGTAAATGCCATGTCGAGTCAAGGGGCAAGGTAGAATTTTACATCCTCATATCCAACTGCATTCTCAAATGTACTCAGGTAGATAGGTTGTGGAGAGCAGACATAACGTGTCACCCGAATACCACTCAACTCAGTCTCTCATTCATTCATTCAATTCATTCCTTTCCCACCCCCGTACTCCATCTCATCTTGTCCCATTCTTCCGTTCTATTGTTTCCTTTGCGTGACCATATTCTCTCGCTGATATCCCGACCACGCATCATAATATCACTCACATTCGTTTCTTACCTCTTGTCTCTTCCCATACTCTCGTTCACCTTCCATCTCTTTCCTTGTCTCTGGCTTCCCTTGGCGTCTCACACAAGATGCTCTCCTTGGGGAAGATGCCATCCCGCCTGGCCATAAGGCTACCACTCCTGGTCGCCGCGGCTACCTTCTTTTCACTCATGGTTCTTGTCTGGTTCTCAGATTCTTTGAGTTCCCCGCTAGATTATGCCCACGCCAAGGCGATCGAGTATGTTAGCCACGCTCCCCCGGCTGTCCGCAACTGCTCCGACCCTTACCGTCGCCCGGGATATCTCTACATCCCGCAAAACAAGACCGCTTACAACCAAACTGTATACATTCCCTACTCTACTGAGTTCCTCCAGGCCGAGGACCCAGAGTATGCCCAGTTCCCCGCCGCCGAAGGGGAGATCGTCTTCAACCGTTCTGCTCCGACCACAGAGTTCCTGCACCTCAAGGCCAACCCGACGTCATGGATGACCAAGGCCGTACTAGAGAACAGACGTCGTATCGAAGCCAAGAGTCTTATTGGCGCCCAGTCCCCAGAGGTCTTTCTCGATCTAAAGGAGGACGCTGGCTTTGGTTGGCTATGGGGAAGACGTGTCCTCATGTTCAGTGACTCGGTTGAACGTTACATGACACAACACTTCTGCTCAGAGTTTGGAAGCACCATCCGATACCCCATCTCACATGAATCAGCCAAGCAAGCTAAGGTCATCTGCGAAATCCCTGCCTTCAACTTGACTCTTGTCTACCTCCACTCACCGGGTTCCTATACCTACAAGCCCGACTGGTGGTGGATCAAGCAGATGAAGTATGTCTCCTTCGAGGAGCGATGGGACCGACACTGGAAGCCCCATGAGGAGTCCATCCAAGGACCTAACGGTCGACCTGATCTGATCCTCTGGCAGAATGGTCTCTGGGACCAGCGAGCGTTCTGGGAAGGTGGAAAGGCAACTTACCCCAAGGATGACATGATGGCCCAGGCAGACCGACAACTCCAATGGGAGGAGCTGCGATTCGTGGCAGCCCGTAACAAGAAGATTGCCCAGCGCCTAAACGACGAGTTCGGCGAAGACGCACCCATCATGTTTAGATCCCTGACAACTTACAAGAATGGCGGCATGCGAAGCAGTATTCTCCTTGACCTGGATCGTCTAGGAAGAGCCGTGGCGGAGCAGGCAGGCCACGAAGTGTTCGAATGGGCTCGCATCATCACACTATACAGCAACTTGTTCTCCGATCCCATCCACCCAGGCAAGGGACCCGCAACCTGGCTATGGGGCAACATGGTGCTCGAGTACCTCGCGAGGTCGGCAGGATCAAAGGTCGGCGGTGAGAGGAGGGCGCCATATTTCGATGGATGGGAAGCTTGTCATAATGATCTGGTGAGCTGGGGAGGGCGTTGATGAATGACCTGATCTTGATGTTAGTTCTGGTCATGTTGGAGTTGATGCTTACTGTATATCGTTTTGTTCCCACATTGTTTGGGCGGTTTGGCGTTGGAGAGGACTGGGTTATGTCTAGCACTTGAACATATTACATGCTAATGTGAACGGACTTTTGATTTGATGAGTTGAACTTGAGCGCAAAGTGACGTTGTCAGAGCCAGGTGGACAAATGACCTTAACGCATCTGCCAAGAGTCAAAGTCAGTGGACGTGAGGTTGAAAAGCGTCACTTGAGTTTTGATATTGATACACAAGAGCCAAGTCTTAGACTGAAGTCATCACTTTCAAGCGCGATGACAATGTAGAGTCTCTTCACTCATCAGTTATGGTTATGCCATCATCTATCAATGATAAGTCAAATTGTTTGCCGCCATGGCGTCAATGGCACCCGTGGATGTGATGGCATCAACCGCCCTTCAAGCACGCCATTGACCGACAATTGGACGATGGCACTGATTTTCAGCTACCACACGTAGACATGACCTCTTCGTTATTGGACATTGATTCTGTTCATGATCGTCCGTGGTTGATGGGAGGGTCAGTTGGGAGTTACATTATCGAGATGGAAGGATTAAGCTTGATTTTGTCGTGCCGGGATCACGTCACCGGTTGGCGATGGAGTATGGTGGGTGATCGACGTGTTTAATCGGACTGCATACCCTGGAGGAGGTTAATGTGATGAAGCCTCGTTTTGACGATGTGAGGTCGTGATCGACTGGTGTAGTGTTGATATCTGAGTAAATCGTTAGTCGTGATGATCGTGGATACTGTAGAGATGTTTAGTATCCAGTGGGTTTGTGCTTGGACGCAAAGAACAGTTGAGCTGCTATGGATACCTGGTAGAATGATGATGATGACAATCACTGTAGGCTGCGATATCGTCATGTCTCACTAGGAATATCAAAGAGCATCATAGAGTACCTTTATGTTCGATCTGGAGGCAAGAGATCAACACTGAAGGACCGACAAAGGTGATGAATATCAGACACCAGAAGTAAGGCAGCGGGTATGAAAGCGTTCGTCTGGTTATGGAAGCTTGGACAAGACAAGTGATGAAGGAAGCTCAAAGGTGGGAGTGAAGTGTAAAGTCTGGTAAAGAATCAACCATCTGCCCAAAGGAAAGGACAGAGACAGAAAAGCTGGAAGTCGGCATCCTTTCTCCCCGAGTTCCATAGATTATTGACAAGCCATCGAGTTATTGGCAAGTAACCCTACCCAGCTGGGAGATTTGTGGCGACTGGCAGCTGACCATGTTGCATCAAAAGATGCATGGATTCTTCCACTGGCATGTCTAGTTAGATAGTTGAGGCAATAGACATGAGGGTGCTATCGAATATTAGAAATCATAATCCAGCTGGATGGTCTCACTTTGCTTTTTCGATATTGTGAATAACAATGGCAAATTTCATAATAAGAAATGGAGATGACTAGACCGTGATGGTGAGGCTTGGTGTATTGATCGCTGGGATAGCTCAAGGAAACGTCAAGCTTGTCAGTCCGTGTCTATCAGACATGACACGAGCCTTATTGTATCGAACTATCAAAGCTGTAAAGACTAGTTGTACAAGCTGACAGTGAAGCTTGATCGATAATAGGCCCGATGGAAGTCGCTCTCGCCACTGGTCCCCATCACGCACAAGGCGCCAGGCAAGACGCCAGCTCTTAACGACAACGAGGCCGTTGTGACACTACCCGCGTCAAGCCCTTGTGACACTAGTACCCTCTAACCACCAGAGTCCGATGGAATCCGGATACATGTGATGATGTCGAGTCCAGCCTCAGCCTCTGTGGATAGCTTGGGCATCGACCGCAGCTTGATCAACAGCTAGCTCTTGGCTCCGTAGAATAAGCAATCTGGTAGATGATCCAGACCTGGACTAGGCACGGATGGTGACAGCCTGGACCGGCTAGACCGAGACAGATTGGCTAGTCTGGTCAATTTACAGCTCAAGGGGTTTGAGATGCCAGCCATACAAGACGTAGGAATATGGCGTCATCTCCTGGGGAATGAGTGCCACCAACAGTCGGGTATTGGTCAATGAATGAATAGAGCTGGAGGACAGAGCCCGTGGAGTGGGTAGCTTTAGGGTGAGCTAAGGAAGAAGAAGGAGAAAAAGAAAGTAAAGGGAATGCAATCAAGGGATGCAGACATGATGACCCAAACCCGGGAGCCTGGACAGCGATCGCGCAGCTAGTGGCGTGGGATGTTCGAGTGATGAGAGTTGAAGCACACGACACTAAAAACTGTCATGTCTTGGAAATATGATTTTACTTTTACAGCTCTCGTACTCCCCGAGAGTGACGCTAGGCGGCTGGGACGTGGGTTGTAAGGTTGTAGCATTCACGTTGGGAGGTAGGGTAGTGAAGGGGGCAGAGATTGGTCTGGGCCTTTGTGCAGACGGGACCTAAGCAGAGGTTTACTTGTAAAAGGTGTGAGTCTATTTGCGGTGGTGTCAGGATTTGCCACGCGTACTGGGTGGTTTAGTCATTGATCGAGGGTAGGGGAGTTTAGAGCTAGAAATGTTGACGAGAATGTGTTATCTCGGGGAGTTGGTGATGTGCAAATCCAGAACCTCACGGCATATAGTTAAAGAAAGACGTGATCAAGAGGCCTCCTAAATGACGGGAATGGGCAGGTGAGTGTCTGTCTGGTAGACCATGGATATGTAGCAGTATGGTAAGGTTTCTTAACATGCAATTACCTGGTCTCTTTCATTTGTATTTTCTCGTCCCTTGCAACTCGTTAATGCAGACTCTAAATGAACGATGAATTTTCTGACTCTAAAAAAGTCTGACAGGGAATGGATCTCAGCTTCGGCTACTGGTTGCGTGGGGGGGAAAAGAAAGAAGAAAAAGAAACCCTTCAACGGGGCTCATATCTGATGGTCAGTAGAGCTATGGTATTGGTCGGGGACGGACATGGACTCCCCGAGGTTAGGAGAGGAAAGGGAAAGGG
>JABFFC010000457.1:0-83934 GCA_013623535.1 Fusarium penzigii
GGGGGGGGGGGGGGAAGGGATGAGAGCCAAGGTACCTTAGCAGGCAGAAGGAAGTTGGTGCTGGGAGTAAAAGAGTGGAGCAGTTGTCGTTGGCGGGCACATACGGCGATGCGCCAAGAGGGTTTTTATCGCCCCGAAGTACTGGACAAGTACTTTTGATGGTGATCAAGGGGTTTGTGTGACGCAAGAGATGGCCTTGCAGGACAATTTCGATACCTGGATGGGTGGGAAAGTCTTGTCGTAATGGTCTGCGGCAGTGTGAGCAGGCAAAGGACCAGTAGTGGGCGGGACTTGAGAGTGACCTTGAAATCTCACCTTATCTGCGTTGGCTAAGAGACTGGGGGGAGGGTAAAAAGAGGGCGGTACAACGGTGAGTTGATGTTGTTCTTGTTGATGCAGTTTTTGGTCGCAGATGTGGTGAGATATCGGCTACCACTTTATTCTTTTTTGACTGGTTTGATAACATAAATATGTTGATGCATTCAGTGTTGAGCGTTGTAGCGTCGTACGTTGCCGCTGTGCACCGATGCTGGTTCCGATTATTGAACGAACGGGTTTGTTCACTAGCAAGTACTGTAAAATACCAGCACTGACTGAACCTGACCTGGGTGCAGCCGAAAAGAACAGAAAAATGGGTCAAGATAGTCTTGGTCTTGGATTGTCGTGCAACTTTTTTTTTTCTGGTCCAAGGTGGATGTCGCGTCTCCTGCTTCGCCGCTTTTCCCACAACGATTCCAGGCTTTCTTTTCTTTTTCGTTACTTTATCTCCAGGTGTATTTACTTGGGTCTGACTGGATGTTTTGGCGGTTGGAATTTTGATGATGAATTTGCTTGTTCCTCCCACTTCTCCTTTTCTTTGCTTTTCCTCTATCCGTTCCACGTCCGTTATCTGCTGTATCTCAAAGTGCTCGCGTCAAATTTCTTTTTAGCGCTCTGGAAATAGTCCTGACGTCACCAAGGCTAAGCGAGAGGTGGCTCTGCTTCAGATGTCTGGCCCGCGCAATTAATATCAGGGGAATATTGGCGCCGTGCGACCACTCTAACAGCGTGCTGGAGTCGTTTCGGATAGCGTAGCGTACCGTAGCTCAAGCACAGGCTCCGTCGAGGATTTAATTGATCTGGTCCAGTGTAATATTTGGCGCGGAGCCGGGGACTTTTTTTTCTCAAACCGCCAAGGCCTCGTGGATATTGGTCTGGTATCTGTGCTGGGGTCTGGATGGGGCGTTTCGTCGTCGGGTCGCTGGGACGATATGATTAATTAGAGGAGAGACAGCTCCGGCGTGGTGCGATATGTCGTGACTTGAGGTTTTGAGCAGAGATAGGTCCGTTCAATATCGTTATCTTGAACCCTTTTCTGGCGACACGCTACGCTAGGACTGTATGGCGTCGATGTCTCTTGGATGTGGTCTCACAAGAGAAAGGAGCCGCAAGATAGATAATTGCAGATGAAGGTTGCTGTCGAGGACGTCCGTAAAAATTATCGTAAGTGGTTAAGTTCCTAACTGAATGCTTGATGCGATTTGGTGGAGGAGTAAATCTGGCTAGGAAGACTGGAGATGAGGATCCTGATGCTGTTCTGTGGGGACTTTGGTGGGTGAGGTTGATGTTTGGTCGAGACTGAATGTTTATAAAACGAGAGAAAGAATTAAGAACGAGAGACAATACAATCAACCGAACAAACGAGATTCCTATTGTTTAAACAAACATTTGAGAGAGGTAAAAATGGTGGGAATTGGAATTCAGAGAAAGAGTTCCAAGTGGGATGACTTTATGAGGTTGTTCTTTAAATGGAAACGGATGACTTTATTTGCTTGGTGCTCGCTGCTCGCTGCTCACTGCCCGTACTTGTAGGTACTAACGTAGCCTGTAGGCAGGTACATACAAGATGTGCCTTCTTTGGGTTCAATCTTGGGTCTTGTCCTCAAAGTCTCCCCCTCGTGTCGTCCCATGTTCGTGGCTTCGGCGTATCATCACGAACGAACCAATCCATTTACGGCTACGGTACTTTACAAAAGGAAAGAAAAGATAGATCAAGACTGATTAACCGTTCAGCACTGCCCACTTCTGAGGGGACTGGATCGATGACATTGGTGATCAACCGCATGGATGGAACAACAAAGTGGACAACAGGGTTGCCGAGCGATGAGTACACCACAGTACAGAATCATGGAATCCCTTCCGGGGGCAAAGAGGGATGCGCGTACAAAAGCATATACCAAACAAGACGATGTTACAATTACCACTAGGATTCTAAGGCACCATACCATGCCATGCTATGCTATGTCAACCCCGAATTCTCCCATTGTTCTTCTGGGAGGGTTTACTTGTGTATCGGCAGAAGGAAAAAAGATGGCTGGTGGTGGCTTGTCAGGAAGCTTTGAGATGGAACCACGACAGCGAGAAAGTCACCCATTGAAAGGGCTTGTGAAGTCAATTCCAAGTGGCTGGGGAAAGATGAGATGATATCGGTAGTGTAGGACTGTTTGGTAGGTGAGATGGTAAGCAAAACAAGACCCAATTGCTCAAGTACACTCTTTTCTCACACACCTACTTTACACGCAACGCATACACTAACCAACCAACCATGGATTCGAGCACCATGACGCGTCGTCTTGCTCTTCCACCCCGCTACTGCAGTGACAGCCACGATATGCGGCTGTCTCTTGTGTTGTGTTAGACGACAGGATACGAGTTGAAACCTTTTTCTTCCTCTTCTTCGATTTCCCCCCTCCTTCACGGGGGGTAGTCAAAACCCTAAAAAAAGAAGCAAACATGATTATCGTTGAAAGTTGACATTGTCCCGTCTTCTTAAACAAGTGGGTTTCTCTTTTGTTAATCAATTTCTGAGGCAAACGTTGAAATCATAGCAAGACATGGCTTGTGGATGAAGAATTGGTCACGGCAGAAGAGAGAGAAAAAAAAGAAAAAAATTAAAGGCGACCAGGGGAACAACTGCGAGGAGATAGGAGCATGCTACACCACTGATTTGCCAAGATGGCCCTTGCAAGCCAGGCCTATTCCTCAGGTGCCACGTTCACACCTCTCCCGTCTCTCTCCATGGGTTCACTTCAATACAAGTAAACAACCCATACTGCAGCACCTAGTGCACCAAACAAGGGGTTTCAGCTCCCTCTGTCCTCACTACTGCACTGTACGCCCTGAAGCTGGCCAGCTGGGATTCAAACCGTAAGCCCTTGTAAATCATATTGACGTTTTCTGTTTCTTCTCCTCTCCGTTTCCCCCTGTTCATCACCGTACTCGGGAGTTCTTGACCTGCATTGTTTTTTACTTGGGTGTGAAGTGAAGCTCGTGTAAAGTGGCTCCCTCACACCACCTTTTTTTTTTTCCTGTTCTTGTTTTTTCCATGCTTCTTGGATCAAGGCAGCACAGCGCATTGCCGTCCAGACTTTGAAAGGGATGGCGAAAGTTCCCTTTTGATTTTTATTAGTCGATAAAAAATCAAGATCCTGTGAGAATGGACTGTGGGGTTTCTTTGGCGAGAAAAACTTCTGGACTCCCGAGGACATGCCCGAACGCCTATCAATTTACTGGGACGCTGTGAAGTATTGCAGTAGTGAAGCCAAGGATTGACTGATGCACACTACCTACAGTACCGCTATAGCACTATCGGTTCCTAGGCCATGGCCATCTGCGCTAGGGCTATTAATGATCTCGATGTAGCCTCTTTCTCGATCGGCCTTTGCCCTTTCCATGCTTTTTTTTTTTCTTTCAAAATCACAGAATGAATTAAATGGTGAAGTTGGCCAAGACTTTTTCATTTGCTGTACCTTGATTGTCCTTTTGTTCTTGACTTCAGGCCTATCAAATTATTTCTACCATTATGCTTACTACTTCAAGTGTCCTGGATCTTGGATTGAAGCCCTCCATCATCAAACAGAGTAATAATAAACTTGCAACGGAGGAGAGGAGGCTTGGGTCTGAATTACACACACTTACTATACCGAAACATCTATTACGACTTGTTGTAGCTACCAGTCATGCTTCGTATCATTAACATGTGCTGGAACCTCCGTCTACCAATTTCTATCTCCCTGTTCATCTCCCAAGCTGAACGAATTTACTAGAAATCAACCACGGTGTCTGTCTGATCTGACGAACAAGGATAAACCCCCCCAACATATCCAAAATGGAAGCTTCCGTCTTTCCAACCCTTCCAAGCAGCCAGGAGACGGGAGGGGGTGGACGCCATCAGAGTTACCCCTAGTTTGGTGTGCCAACCGGTGGACAAGATCGCCGTCCATACTGCCCTATCCCTCTCATTGTTTCAACATCGTCCTGTTTCCGTCATGCCTTGCCATGTCATGCCGAACTGAGCTGAAATGATTCAGGGCGATAACGGGGAACAGCTCATGAAAATCAATGACTATCATCTTCATTCCTTTTCATCTAAATTGCTGTAAACGTCTATCATATATGGCCAATGATGGTAATTATGACACCATCCTTGAACATGCTGGCGAACATCCAACCTCCGAACTAGTTCTAGTCAATATGCTGCAGACAAGGTTTGGTATTTTCCCTGTTGCATGGACAAGCTCTCACCACCCGAGTCTTCCGGGTGTCTGCACTTGCATGGCATTGGACCTTGAATACGGTAGTTGCGGTAACTGCTGTTGAGCAATTCTAATGGGCATTGATCTTCAGCAGCATTCTCGAAGGCCAGAAGCCCACAAGAAACTGAAAGCCTCAATGTCTTGAAGACACACCGACACACCGACACATCGACTGAGGCTGAGACATATGGTTTCCGTTTGAATATAGAAACATGATCAACCGTTGAAGGCCTGGAATGGTTGTCTGAGTATTTCTCAGGATTCCAATAGGATACAAAGGATGAAACCGTAAATGAATTCTTGACATTCACGTTGAATCTCTGCATCAAAATATGATCTCCATGTCTAGACCGGACATTGTCTCGGGTCGTCATCCGATGTTGCACAATGGGGCATCCGACTGCCACACATGAAGTGGCTCGTCACGAGACAGCGATACATACTGATATGAACAGCAAACAAAGAGGTTTGTCTGCGATTTTGTTCAAGGTTGAATTATTAGATTCGTTGTGTACGTCATGATCCAAACCACTTACTGTCTTTCCATCGAATCTCAACAAGAACGACATTTTAGAGCAGAAAGGCACTGCTACTGTTGCCCGAAGAGACTATAATAAAACTAGGACTTGAGTCCAGAGTAGTCACGACGTAGGTTCTTGTAGATGACTTGGGTGAATTGTATCAACAGGTATGCAGTGATTGTGAGGAACGGTCTCCCAAGTTCGGAAATATCACTGACAGAAGAGGCTCGAACTTGACAGCTGTGGAATCAATGGGACCCGAGTACAGTGAGATTTCTCAACGGGATGCAGTGTTATAATATTGTCATGTATGTATACCAGCGCAATTTGGGCATCTCACAAATGAGCCTCATGACACCATTCCCATCTCAATTGAGCCATGGAGGGAAGTCAGCAAGTACCAACACCACAAGCCATAGCCCATGATGAATCTAAATGTTACGACTGAGATGACCAGACAGTATTGTCTATACTATCGAGAAGGATAGATGCCCAGTCTTGGTGGTGAGTATTCACATCGAGATACACCAACGGTGGGTTTGCTCCCTCAACTTCACACAAGCGGATACTATAGAAACCTCTGGAACACGGCCACCAAAGTCTGCCAGTCACGAGGCAATCTGATGTCGTGCAAACAATCAGATGACTCGTGGTGTTAGAAGGACGACCGGAATAACGAGTGATACAGTTACCATCGCTAAACATAGAAACATAGACGTACAGAGGCAGCCATGGATCAACTATCTACAGACCACACAGCCGAGGAACAGTCGACGAGCACTTTGATGGTACAGTTGCCATGGCAGCAGTCGTACTAACACATTACTCAATATCAACAAAAACGAAACATTCATTCATCAATACCTAACCGTGACACAAACCACAATACGCTACAAACACGTCAGATCACAGCTCTTCTCACAAAGACACTAGTGTTTTTGTTCTTATTGTTTCGTTTTTTGCTGCCGTCATAAAATAAATGCAAGCCCCTTTTCACCTAACCACTCATCGAAATGAATCGCCTTGTTTATACCCCTAATTTCCCCTTTCACCGGTCGTTCAAAAGATGCATCGAAAGGAAAGACAGACGTCGAAGAGAAGATCAAAGAGACCTCATAACCCCATTTTCACGAAAAACGGAAACCTCATAAAAACCCACAGTGTATGCCCATCGCTGGTCCTCCAATGTGAACTTCATATGCTCCATGTATTCGAGAAGATTTAGAGATCCGAGTTGTGTCCCTTTCCTCCTATTCTTCGTCGTCCATCCACTTCTTCATCCTCTGGCTGACCGGATATTCCTTTTTTTTGTGTACCACCCGCCGAAAGGAAGAAATGAGGGACATGAACAAGTTGATGTCAAGAGAGGAAAAAGAAGAAACGATGGATGCTTAGGCGAATTTCCGAGCCATTTTCGGGGGGGTGTTGGGATTTGACGTCTTTTTTGAATTCAATGCCTCAAAGCAGGGCAGTTATGCTTCATCCTTGCCTCGACCAATGCAGCCAAATGAGAACCGCCCCCCTACACTACCAACTCCAACCCAAGCCCTTTTTTATATCGAAGAGGGGTACAGCATGACACGAACGGAGGCACCGAAAGACTTGGTGGGGAGGGGAGAGGAGAACTTGGCGCGGACGACGCCAGAGTTGCCTATTGATGAATCGTCAGTAAGTCTGTTCTCAAGTGTCTTGATTGATCGAGGAACAGGGTCATGTTTACCGTGTGGTCGGGTGACCTTGCCCCAGATGACGCGGATCTTGGTGCCGCGGATCTCCTTGTGGGCGCGGTAGACGAAAGCGACCTTCTTGCCGAGGTAGAAGCTGTAAAGCGAAAGAGGTCAGTATATCAATGACCAAAGATTGCAAATCTCCCATCTCATCAGGCGGAACAGAGTAAAACATACTTGGCGGCGTTGGTGTCGTCAACACCCTCGATCTTGACCAGGCTGGTAGCAGGACGGGTGGTGTGGCGAGAGCGCTGGTAGCTCAAGTGACGTCCCCTAAAACATTCATCGTCAGCCCAAAATCCTTCCATGTCCATGTCGTTTCTGCCGTGCGTGCGTTCGGTTCAAAACGAATTCGAGATCGGAAATGTGAGATGTCTCTTTCTCGCAGAGACGGTATCGTTCTCCCATATCGTTGCGGGCATGTGGTTTAACTCACTTGACGTATACTAGAGGCAGAGCGGTCAGTAAATTTGTTCCAAAAAATATTGTGCATCCATCCTCAAAATTCCCCAATTGTTGATCATCTCAAAATTGGCGGGCGAGGAAAAGGCGAGATAGAAACTCACATCTGTGACCGGCTTCCGAAGGCATCGTGTCTGTAATTTTTGGCCTGCGCCCTCTCAAACAACCTGCGGGTTAGTAGTGAGAGTAATGGGAATTGTCTTAACGAAAAGACCGTTCCTGTGCTTATTGCGCGTCGTTGGTGATGTCGGGCTCAGGTTGAGTGGATGCGAACATGGTGTGCGCTATCCCTAGCCCGATGGAATATTGCCCTTGGGTCACGTGTAAGTTTAGGGTTCTTCAATTTTGTCAGCCTCCTTGGGGTTTTCCAGGAAAAGTGGGATCAGCCACAGGCTTGTAGATTTGATCTATGACTCTAGCCACACTCGAGGCTAACAGCCACAACCCCCAAGGTACCCCCACCTTGCTGGTTCGAATGCCGCTGGCGGCTCAACTCCGGGCTGTCCAAAGATTTTGGCTGCCGTGCTGACCGGAGTCCGTTCCGTTTTTACAGAGCTCACCTTTACCTTGTCTTACCGAGTGGATTGAGGCTCGCTAGGAAATTGTACCGAGCGCATGAGGGTTGAATCATGGCGAATATCATGAGTTCGCCAATTCAATCCAGTTCAACACGCTACTCAGTACCTCCTCGAGCAAGTTGGTGATATTTCATTGTGGTGACAATACTATCATGAAACTGCCATTTCCACATCACTCAGATGCTAATGGTAAGATGTCTAGGCTGGGTGTTCAAATATCAAATCTTCAGCTACTTCATTTAGCCATATCAACCCGACAAAGAAATTCTAACTGTGGGGATGTTTCGTTCAAGCCCATTCGAATAAATTCCCGCACCATGATAAATCCCTGGAGAGTGTTCAGTCAGTGTCGAAATACTGCACCAAGTGATTCTTTTCCTCTCCCGCCCCAATCGTTTTCATGAAGCCGACACCGGGAGGGGGGTTGGTGCGGATCGGTATGTCCCTTTCTGTACTGTCGGACATAGGAATCCGAGTGATTGGACGATTCCTGGGCTTTTCCGAACGAGATCTGAATTAGTCAACTCGACAAGTGAGCGGATAATTCCTGTCTGGGTAATTTACTAGTGAACTTATCTGATTGAGATTCATGTGCTGGGCAAGGATCAGGATCATGGAACTTGTTGGGAGCCAGCATGAACTTCAGCGCCATCTACACGGCGTGGGAGCCAGGGCCCATGGTGGACCTGGAAGAGGATAGTCGATGTGTTTTCAAAGACCCCTCAGACCCCGTATTGCGCCCAGAACACACCGCGGTTGGGCCGTGAACGAAGATGCTTGCGCGAATACAGATTTGTCAACTTGCTTAGTTGCCAAATGCGCAAATTTGAAGGGCATCTCAGACATACAACGTAGCAGAATCACCAAGTCACAGCTTGGTTTTACACCCATGGCATAAATAGGGTGGGATGTGCTTCATTGCACAAGTCTTTGTCCAGTCAATTCACCGTTTCACTTACACGTTCGAAAAGCAAGCCTTGGGTAACGGCATACAGCCCGGTCGCAACGGCGACAAGGCCGATTAAAATAGAAGCATAAAACCAGATGAGAGGTCTTGCTTACAATCTACCAAATCTATCCCAGTGCGACATGGAGTGGACCAGGACTGTCACTTGTTGGGATGATGAGACCTGTTCGACGTGACTGGATTCTTGGTAGGCCTTCGTCGCAAAATTCGGGGCCGCCACCGTGACGCTCTAAGCTGGGCCGCCGAAGCCTGCACCTCGGTGAGGTATCACTGTATCAGTAACCGGATTCCTCGGAGGTAGGCTTACAAAGAAATTCCGGCTCCCTTGTGGTTACGTTCGATGACAACTGAGGCTGCTTCGTCATGCTCACGACAGCAAACATAAGCCAGTCAACCCAGCGTGTAGAAGCACCAATGTACCTGATATTGCATGGTTATTGGTTCCGTGAATCCGTGGAGCTCACTCGATCCCTTGGATAAAGGCAGCGATTTGGCACACTGATAACAAACATGTTCAGCACCGTACCTACGTCAATGACCCTGCACATGATAGTCGTCCACGCCTGCGTGGTTGGGGTGCGTCGAACTAATCCGCGCATCAAGCGACGCTGCTGTACTATGTATGAATTAATTGTGCAGGACATGACCGCCGCGGAATTCTTTCTTCACCGTAACAACACAACCATGATAGGCCAAGAACAAGTCGCCGAGGGCGGAGGAGGGTTTCCTGTCGAAGGAAGAAATTGGCTGTGAACCAGGGGGCTTTTGGGGAATCACGGCGAAATGGTCTCTTGGGGGTCAACCTTCTTTGAAACCAGCCCAGCTTCCCTGAGCTGATGAGTTAGCTCATCTAGTGGATTGGGGGGACAACATATTTAGCCAGGACCCTTTCTCTGTTTATCACTGCACCGGTTTACTTTGCTGCCGCATTTGGTGATCGAGGTGAGGGTGAGCTAGCGGCGTACGTGTAGTGTAGAAAGGTGAATTTAAGCGCCAGGGGGGTGGTAATTTTTTCCTCAGTGAATCATGATGAATTATGAGGGAAATGTCAGTGTCAAACGGCGGAATGCGTTAGATCCAGGTAGGGAGGTACCGTACCTAAGAGCTACCTTCTACCTGAGAGGGGGAACAAAGTAGAAACTGGGGCGGTTTTGGGCGGGCAAGGTATCCACTGAAAACCTCTACAACCTCTGCCCACGGTGTGTCCCCAATTCAGTTCCATCCCTCCCACCCCACCTCAAAACACTGAACACTGCATCATAGCCCCGTCGCTCGCCGCTCGCGCCGCCCATCCATGGATTAGCTCCCAGGTCCTCGTCCTCTCCTACTTGGGCCTCATAAAACCTTCTAGGCCTGCTGCCCGCAATAATCAGCGTCATCTTTTCTCTCTTCTGGTCCCCTTTCTCTTCCCCCCTCCTCCTTCTCTCTTGCTTGAGGTTTCCAACTCTCAAACCTGCTCGTCTTGTCTTCCTGCTGAGGTCGATTTCCCCTCCATCTCCTCCCACTCCAACTTCAAGCTTCTTGCTTTCCTCCCAAGCTCATTGCTTTCAATCGAAGCCATGGATCCGTGAGTGTCACCTCCCCCACTATGCCTGAGCTCTGATGCTCCCCTACTCAGACGTCCGTGATGCAGCTTGAATCGCATGCGCGCGGGCAGATAAATTTTTATTGAGAAACACCGTTGCTGACTAGACAATTCGATAGCACCATGGAGCTTAAGCAGAACACGACCATCGTTGTTCTCGGTGCGTCTGGTGATCTCGCCAAAAAGAAGACGGTGGGCAACTTTCGAATCTGACATTTCATGATGACTTGGCTAACTTTTCTTGCTGATAATAGTACCCTGCGCTCTTTGGTCTCGTAAGTCCCAGTTCTTCAACGTTCTCGATAGCTGTCTTCCATCCTTGCTAACAATTTCTTTTTTCCAGTACCGAAACCAGTTCCTTCCCAAGGATGTCAAGATCGTCGGATATGCTCGCACCAAGATGGAGCATGACGATTACTTGAAGCGCATCAAGTCTTACATGAAGACCCCCACTAAGGAGTCTGAGAAACAGCTCGAGGAGTTCTGCGAGCTCTGCACCTACATCTCTGGACAGTATGACAAGGACGAGTCTTTCCAAGTGCTCGAGAAGCACCTCCAGGAGCTCGAGAAGGATCGCTCCGAGACCCATCGCCTCTTCTACATGGCTCTGCCCCCCAGCGTTTTCACCATCGTCTCACAGCACCTCAAGAAGAACTGCTACCCCAAGAACGGCATTGCCCGTGTTATTGTGCGCACACCCCAAAGCCCACACATTGGATCTTATTAACATCTCGTGCAGGTTGAGAAGCCCTTTGGTAAGGATCTTGCTAGCTCTCGTGAGCTGCAAAAGTCGCTCGAGCCCGATTGGAACGAGCAGGAACTTTTCCGAATCGACCACTACCTTGGCAAGGAGATGGTCAAGAACATCCTGATTCTCCGATTCGGTAACTCTTTCTTGGGAGCTACCTGGAACCGTCACCACATCGACAACGTCCAGATCACCTTCAAGGAACCCTTTGGCACTGAGGGCCGTGGCGGCTACTTTGACGAGTTTGGTATCGTTCGAGATGTCATGCAGAACCATCTTCTCCAGGTTCTTACTCTGCTGGCCATGGAGCGACCCATCTCTTTCAATGCCGAAGATATCCGTGACGAAAAGGTCCGCGTCCTCCGAGCTATCCCCGCCATCGAGCCCAAGAACGTCATCATCGGCCAATATGGCAAGTCCCTGGACGGCAGCAAGCCCGCTTACCGCGAGGACGACACTGTCCCCAAGGACTCTCGATGCCCTACCTTCTGCGCTCTTGTCGCCTACATCAAGAACGAGCGATGGGATGGCGTTCCTTTCATCATGAAGGCCGGAAAGGCTCTTAACGAGCAGAAGACCGAGATTCGAATCCAGTTCAAGGATGTCACTTCGGGCATTTTTAAGGACATTCCCCGAAACGAACTCGTGATGCGCATTCAGCCTAATGAGAGTGTTTACATCAAGATGAACTCTAAGCTTCCTGGTCTGAGCATGCAGACCGTTGTCACTGAGCTGGACTTGACCTACCGACGACGATTCTCTGACCTCAAGATCCCTGAGGCATACGAGTCCCTGGTCCTGGACTGTCTCAAGGGCGACCAGTCCAACTTTGTCCGTGACGATGAGCTCGATGCCAGTTGGCGCATCTTCACCCCTCTTCTCCACTACCTGGATGACAACAAGGAGATCATCCCTATGGAGTACCCTTACGGTATGCTGAACATGGCCATTCATGATGAAGAAATTTGTACTAACAAGACTGTAGGATCTCGTGGCCCTGCTGTTCTCGATGATTTCACTGCTTCTTACGGCTACAAATTCAGCGACGCTGCCGGTTACCAGTGGCCCACAACCAGTGCTACCCCGGGTGCTGGTGCCCCCAACAAGTTGTAAGTTTTGCAGCTATACGGGTAGAAGGTTGAGCCCGTGGCTCTTGCAGGCAAATGGTCCAGTTGGCTAATTCTTTGATAGTTGATTTTCCACCGCTATAACCACGAAATACGATCCGCCCCCGAGCTATGATATCTAGTACCTGAATGGCAAGGTACAAACAATGGACGACTGTGATGAGAAAAAAGGGATGAAGAGGGCTCGGCGACATACTTGGCAAATACTCTTGAGGCTAATTAGATGTATCTCATGCCAATCGTCGCTCGTTTCTTCAAATAGAGCAAGAATACGTAAACCCTCACTCCGGGGACTATAATGCAAATAGGCCTGTTTCTGATTTACGTCTGAGGATTCGTGTGTGTGTAAGACGTGAAATGAAAAAGAAAACCAAAAACACGGTAATTGAGAGAGTATATACCCATGGTGAAGCTGTCATGGAATTATGATTCTGGGCGCCATAACCGAATTGGCAGTCAGTGTAAGTGAGGACTGCTGACATAATCGATCCATAAAGTTATGCAATGGCGTGGGGGCAATTCATGCTCATGCTATGCATGACTTGTGCAAAATCTCACATGACCTGTATGTATCCCCGGCTTGACTCTGATACTGGGCAAAATTGAAGTGGCTGCCCTGCGCATCAAGACTATTCAACATCATACCCTCATTTCCATCAACCACGTGCGATCGTGTCGCTTATCCCTCGATAATCCTCTCGTTAACGACTTCAGAGGTTGTAGCGAGGCCCTAAAAACTAGGATATCTTTTCCTTCGAGCATTTCCGTCGCGTCTCATTCATCCTCGGCTTCAGATACCCTTATTACCGGCTTCTTTAACAACATCAGATCCCTTTTTAAGACGACAAATCTCACATAGACTACGACGCTCTCATCAATACTATACTCCCCTCGAAGATCGATACGACTACATCCTGCGCTCTAGGCGACGGCTCTGCACAGGCGACCCTGACCTGTCATGCAGCGACGAATTTGGCGATAGAATTCTTCCCGCCCTCTCATGATAATCGGACACAGATAAGCGAGACAACAATCGAAGCGCAATTCGTAAACAGGGGACGTTGAGGTCCAACCGGCTCGTCTCTAGGCGCTTCTGGATTGCGAACTGGACTGTGGATGCCGGGCGCCATCAACATGGAGAATGGCGGCCAGAATGGCGCGCGCACCGACCACGATAGAGATTCCAAACTCAACGGGTTGAATGGCGCAGGCGCTGTTGGACATCAGAATGTGGTGGAAAAGGGGACGGCCGCGCCAACCAGTCTCAAAACTGGCGGTGCGGTCAATGGGGGTGATTCTGAGATGAAGGATACACAACGACATCAGTCATCGGAGCAACAGGCGATCGAACGACGCAATCGAATGAATGACCTCCCTGACGAGATCGTACACATCACTCAAGGCTTCGTCCCCCTCTCTATGTTCCTCACACGACTCGCCCAAACAACACATAATGCCCTTCAGGAAAAGATTGCAGAATTGGCAAAGATGCCTGTACCTGCGAACGCTCTCAACGGAAACTCGTCAATACCGAACTCCTCTATCGACGATAGCTCCAACGAGAACCTCAGGAAGAAGGCCTCATTGTTGGCGTTTGCCCAGAACGAGCACACTAAATGGGTGAAGGCGTTGGTTATCACAGAATGGAGTAGGAAAGCGGAGTTGGTCAGCAAGCTGATCGATCTCAAATTCCACATTGATCAGCAACGGATGAAGTTTGAAGCAGGGTTGGACAGCATGGTAAATGTCAAGAGAGACTTGACATTTGCACGCATGCCCAGCCCTGATATGAAGACGGCTCTCCAAGTCTTGTCAACAGGGAAAGCTGCTTGGATGCCAGATGTAAGTGCTGAGGTGCAAAAAGAAGAGACGTTTGGAATTGACATGATTGCAGCTACAATATATCGAGCCACCGCCGTTAACACCTGAAGAAAAAGTAAAATGGATCGACGACCTCAACACTTTATTATCCCTACGACTAAACCTAGAAGATTTCGACAAGATACCCTACCAGTTTCGAAACTACGAGATCGACTCGGGTCGTGTCACCTTTAAAGTTCCAGGCGAATTCGAGGTTGACCTGACAATAGCGGACGAGGACTTTGAGAAGCAGTTTTGGTTCATTGATTTTAGACTCACATTCAGCCCCGCGGCGTCGACTGTTCCCGAGACGCTCAAGAACTTCTTGGAGGGCCATGTCAACGAAGTCCTCAGCAAGGACGGTCTACAAGGCTGTTACCAGTTTCTTCACGAATTTGTCCTGACCTACAAGCTGAACGAACTCAAACGTCAAGCTCTTCTTCTTAGCAAGGGCTCATGGACAGGTACCCTCAAGGTCGAACCCCTCAACCGGGCACTTGCCATCCAGTACTGGACATCTCGAGCACCCCCAACAAGCCCCAAGAGCTGGGTTTTGGTTGCTGTCCACAGTGGCAGGAAGCAGAATGGACAACCGAACCCCAAGTCATCTAGCTATTTAGTAGCGAAATGGTACCGCGACAACAAGGAAGTGAAGGATGTTGAGATACCCCTGGATGTTGACAATCTATCAGCAGAGCAGCTATTGAAAACTGTCATTGGTCACCATATTGATCACCTCCTTAGCGGCATACATGACAAGCTTCAGGCAGCTCCACGATTCCGCAACCGAGACGCTGCTATGGTGCTCCGTATCTCACAGACCGATCCTGCCGCTTCATCTTTGACCATGCGAGTGGGCTACAGCGACAGCACGTCTCTGGTAGTGGAACCAACTACAGGTCTTTTCGCAGTGAAGCCTCACTCCAAGTTTACTATTCAGCACGAACATCAGCTCAACAACGGCAGAAATCCAACAGAGGATGGTGTGACATGCCTAGAAAACGTGAGATGCGGGTTCCTCGAGGACGAACTCAACAGGCGAGGAAGCACGATGGGATGGACAATCAGGAAATGTCCGCTCTCGAACGAGGCACTACGGTTTGTGACCAAGACTCGCGAGTGGACTAAGACGGTATGGCTTCAAAGAAGTGGCTGGGGGCCGAATTGGTTCGTCATGGTCATGCTCAGTCTCGGTGGGGATGAGTGGTCACTCCTTGAGATGTAAGTCACTAGTAACATTACCGAGTTAGACCGTTTGCTAATGCGGAACACAGTGATAGTGAAGGACCAAGCCCCGTTGTCAAGCTACAGGCTAGACTCCCACTCAACAAGGGGTACCCGAAGCTGGACGATACCTTTTGGAACGATCTAACCTCATTCTCGACGGGCATGATCGCCCAGTCGGTAGACATGAGGGAACTACACCGAAATCATATTAAGAGCAGACCAAACGAGACAAGAAATTGGACTTTTGCGCAACGAGTCCGACTCCCTCTTATCGAAATCGCATTATCGGGTATCTTCCCGTCCATGGTATTCGAAAGTGCCGAGAAGGATGCATCAAAGGGCCAGCCTGGACATGCTATCAAGGGCAATGCCGAGCTCATGTCGATCGCGCAGCCACCAACTGGACATGATGTTTCAACGAAGCAACCGTGGGCGAATGACAGCATCGCGATTAGATTCAATAGGGTCGAGCTGCCGCCGCTAGACGCAGAGGATGGAGACGCATCAGAGAGACCTCTGATTTGTGTGTCTGATGCCACGATCAAGGTCAGAAGACCTGCGAAGTTCGCCGCTCTCAAGGGTACAGTCGATGGCGGTGTATCGTACAATGCTACAAAGGGCGAGTTTACTCTTCAAATACGCCACCAGGTCGGCGAGTCTATCCTGGCAAGCCTGAAATCAAGAATTAAGGCCGTCGATCGACTAGTCAACTTTATGGAATCAATAGATAGAACAAAAGGTACCATCAGAAGCGAGGCGGTCACGCTCGCCGAAGTCACCTTCTCTTACGGCAGGGCAACACATGACTCGGACGATAGCGCAGAGACGCCATCACAGCGTTGGCAGGCTGTGCTGGATCTATCCAAGGATGACATCTCAGTCAGGATCTATAAGAACAACCCTCATCTGCGGGTGGTCGATCTCATGCAGAGTCTAGTCAACAGAGACGGTGGCATCGAGGCATTGATGGCCTGGCTACCGGCGTCCCTGCCCGCCCTGGAAGCTATCCAGAAGATTGAGATGGCGTGGACGCCTCTTGAAAGCCGTCGTCGAGGCTCATTCAAATTCTCCATGAACACCGTTGACTGGATGACGCTCCAGTACACCATAACTAACCAAAACACCAAACCATGTCAAGTCACACTCGAAGCCAAACTCAAGAGCCGAAGAGGTCAACCCTGGTGGCACGTCTGGCGCGTCGCCAATCCCGATACACCGACACCCATGCCCGACGAATTCTCTACCGCCCTCGACTCAGTATGGAAGGGCAACGGCGACGACTGGACTGGCCTGGTCACCAGCGCAGCGGGCGGGCCGTCCAGAGGTATCGTCGGGATCCTAACGGCCCTGGACGAGGCGATACGACCTCTAGCCAGCTCGGACAACGCCATTATGATTCTCGATTAGTTGGACGGGATGATTGATGATTTATTACAGGGGAGACTAAAAAAAAGAGAAGAAGGGGATAGCGAAAAATTAAGGGAGAGGAAAAAACAAGGGAGGTCGAACACACTTTTTTGATGAACAGCGGCGAACTTAAGGAGGACGGGGGTTTGGGTTATTTACAACAAAACTAAACAAGCGATTAGGGGGAGTGGTTTTTACGTTGTTTTTTTTCTACTTCTTTTTCACTTCACTTCTTTTTTTTTTTTTTTTTTTCTTAAAAAATCCCTTTTTTTTTTTTTTTTACTTAAAACACCCCTTTTTTCTGAGTGGTTTGTTTGATTAGTTTAATGATACCTCCTCATGAATAGGATTTTGTTTTTTTTCTCATTCTCATGACCTTCCTTCACGATGTGAAACTCGTCATGTTTTATCTGTCCCTGGCATCGTACTGCATTATAGAACTCAAGACTGATAGATGCGAATCCATCTACTTCTGTTTATTTCAGATATTTTACATTATCATCTCTACGAATCCTCGCAGCTTTTCTGTTTATCTTGACGGGGTCCTCTCGATTTTTATATATACACATACATCTACACTCTTACTTCAAATGTCTCACAGGGATCTTCTCAATCGGCACGACGGCGAATTCCCGCAACACATCGAGGTACTCCAGACCGGTGGCATCGAGGCCTTCGCTCGCTGCTATGGCGGCGTCGTATCCGGCACGCAGGGCTGCGACGGCGCCGATGCGTGAGAAGGAACCTCCCGCGACGGCGAGACGACCGCCGAAAGATTCGAGTAGTTCGCTCTTGGCGGTCATGAGACGGTCTTGGTGGCCGACGAAGTGCTGGGGGATACAGTTCTTGGCGAACCCGGCGACGGCGTGGCATGGTGCGTCGCGGGGGATACCGAGATGACGCTCAAGGAGGTTACGGGCTTGAAGGATGGCTTCCTCTTCCGTAGGGGGCGTGACACCTGGTTGGTCGTAGTAGTGGCCTCCCATCAGAACAAAGAGCTTCGTTCCGGCAGGCTCGTCTTTGGAGCGGGTGCTGACGTCTGAATCGAAGAAGACGCCAAGAGCGTGCTCTGGGTTTGTTGAGGGGTCGACAGAGTTGGGGATCAGATATCCAAAACCAGGAGGTTTGAGGTCCTCCTGTGGGAACCAGAGATTGACAGTCATGATGGACACAGAGTGGAACTCTGAGAATGTGGGAAGGGCGGCTGAACCTGAGAGATGGGCGATGTCCTGAGCGGAGAGAGTTGAGATGACTTTGTCGTAAGAGGTAGGAAGCTGTTTAGGATTCGAGCCTGTGATCTATATCATGTGTCAGAATGCCGATGCTCAAGCGCTGGAACGAACAGTTCGTGGTTCCTTACCTTGACTCTTTTGTTGACCTTATCATATGAAACCTTCTTTATGGGCTCGTCCAGCTTGATAGTGACATTTGGCTGTTCCTTTAGCGCCGCAGTCATGGCCTGCGGCAGCGACTCCATACCGGCCTCACCAAAGTCGACAAGAGGACTCTTGGGTTCCAGAGCCAACTTCTGAATCTGCCTATCCTGACCCAGTGCTGCAAGAATCTTCTCCTCGCCGGGAGGCATAGGCCGGACGCCCATTCCAGGGTTTGGCAGGTACCATCCCCAGTATACACGGTCGAGCACGCAGCGAGCGCTGAGCTTGTTGATGTCACCACCGTAGATACCGTGCATCATGGCCGAGGCGAATGTCCCCGCACCTTTTCGACTGTTGCTTATGGAATAGAGCCAATCTGCCACTGATTGGTCCTCCTGTGGTAGTCGTCTGGATCGCCACGAGTTCAAGGCCAGACCGAGACTTGCGCCAATGCCTTGCAGATAGAGGGGTTCGGTAAAGACGTGGCCAATGGAGATGTTGGGTGGGAGAGGTACAATGTGATCGGGGTAGTAGATATATCGCGGCTTTGAGGGGGGAGAGTTTATGACGAGTCCTAGATCCAGGGCCTATACGGGTGTAAGCAGCTGTACAGCATGGTCAATGGGACGGGATTCGAACCAGGTCGTAGAGAACAAGATCGTCGAAACGGAAGGTGTTTCCATATAGCGAAGTCAAAGATCGGGGACCTCTCTCAAAAGAAACAATTCCCGACTTTCCGCCTACATCCACAGGCGTCCTCTCCGTCCTGATCCATCCTCCCAACCTATTCGTCGACTCATACAAGGTAATTTTTGTTGTGGAGGGGAGTTTCTTTGCGAGGTAATACGCCGTAGAGAGACCAGTCAACCCACCGCCCAAAACCGCAATGTTCGCATCCTTGGCGTTAGTGACGATCGACCGACGATTCTCAAGACGGCACAGACGTAGTGTGGATGCGATGCTGGCACGGGATAGAGTCGAGTGTCGAAGAGCTGTCGCGCTTAGTTGAGCGACGGCTGAAGATTGGCGGCTCATTACGGAGTAGTAGAGGGAATCAATTGGTCATGACCGGTGTGTGGTGAGAGGAAGGAAAAGTGATGATGGGAGAGGGAGAGGGAGAGAGAAAGTGGCATGGGAGATGGTAGTGGAGTTAGTTGGTGGTTGTACAGAAGCAGAGCAGAGCATAGCAGAGGTCGCAGAATAATGGGTAGGTACGTACTACGTAGATGTCTGTGGGGTGATTTACACGTTGACGAGTACCGTGCACGTCATGAATGCCGACAGGTAACTTGGAGATTTTGGATACAACGGAGATCTAAAATACAACATCGTACGGTTTTACTCTTTCATCGTGCTTGGAAGTCCCTTTTTACACAAACTCCTCAATCCAATAGGAGGTGTAAGTATACATACACAAAACACCATTCACATCACAGCATAGATCGAGACAAGGAAAATGCTAGGTAGCCACAACAATCCTCCTCCAATCTTGTATTTCTCCTTCTGGTTCATCCATAGAGGACATCATCATGACTCCTCCACGAGACGGAACCACTGGCCATTGTGTTTTCCCTCGGCCTCTATAATATACCTAGACTCATTAAAAAAAGAACAAGGCGGCTGAAAAAAATACCGCTGACAAAATTCAACCCTGGAGTCCCTTTCAACTCCATGACGCCCTTCCCTAATGCTCATGACAGCTCCCCCAACTCTTCAACAACATTGAGTAGAAGAAAAAAAAAAGAAATCAAACCACGTGAGTAGTAATACATTTGCTTCATCACTATACTGTCTTTGATGTCGTCATCCATCTTTCCATGACCAATTCTCCATGTTGAGCCTTGTGGCCCTGGGTATCGGGGTTGGCCCAATCATCATATCCTCTCTTCTCCTGTGTTCTCTGTCCCTTTTTCTTTTTGAACCACACTTCCTCATTCCACCTCTCATATTTATCTTATCCAATAACTTCAGTATCCTGTGAGGCTTCCTGCTTCGCCTGCTCCTCTTCAGGCTTGATCAGCTCTTCACCGGCACCATCATCCACAAACTTCCTGTCGCTCACGTGCTCGTTGCCGCTTCCAGGAGTCCAGACCTTATCTTTGAATCCTCCTTGTTGACCCTCGTCGTGCACAAAGGCGCAGCTGGGGTTGAGGCAGGGGTTGAACTTGCACTTGGTCTTGACGTGAGTGAACTTGCAGTTGGGTTGTGTGCAGTCGGGTCCATTGCGACACATGGGCATCGAAGGGTGCTTGAAGGGACATCTGGGGTTTTGGCAGTTGGGCCAGAACTTGCAGTCCTGTTCGCCCTGATGCGCCAGCCGCGCCGCTGGTGAGGGATGTCGTGCCACACACTTTCTGTTCTTGCATGCTGCTCCGAAACTGCACACGTCGTTGACGTCCACTGTGATTCCTGGTGGCGCCGCCGGTGACTGATGCGCAAATTTGCAATCCTTGTTGGTGCAGCTCAGGTTGTACTTGCACACCGTGTCATCTGGGTTCGGGGGTTCGCGCTTGTTGCCCGACATGTCGACATCTTCGCCTTCACCCTCACCACCCTCGGCCTTGCTGCCATCCTGTTGGTTCTGTCTGCGAAAGTTGTTCCTGTTAGGATTTTGTGTTCGCTCGAATAGTGACTTGCCACCGCGACGCTGGTTTCCGAAACCGCCCTGGTGGCCTCCATTGGTCATGAGCTGTTGTGATAGCTGGTACATCATTTGGTTCTGTTGCTCCAACATGGCCACGAGTTCCATCTGGTTGGGTTGACCGCCCTGCATCATCCATTGCTGTGCCTGGGGACCACCGGCGGCCATTCCAGCCAGACCAGCCTGCAGGTTGGCTGCGCGGTTGTTGTTGCGGTTCAGTCCGCCGCGGCCAGTTCGAGGGCCGGCAGGGGGTGTGCGACCATGAGTGTTGATGCGCTCACTGCCTGTCTGGCCGCGCACACGGTGGAGAGCAGCGTCGCCAGTGCGGTCCATAGCCTTGTTCACCTGACCAAACAAGCGCTTGTCTCGTCCTCGTTGGGCGCCATTTCGCATTGATCGCGGTCCAGTAGGTCTTGATAAGGGTTAGTAAAGCTGCTCATACAAGCCAGTTAGGGAGAAATGACGTCGACATACGCATTGAGTTCTGATGCATCACCGGCATTCATATCCATATCCATATCACCTGTTGACGCCCCTTCCTGGGATGCGCCGGCATTTGCGTCGCCGCCACCATTGATAGCGGAGTTGAGAGTGTCGATCTGGCCGAACAACCATTGAGAAAACTCGCGGGTGCTGGGATCATCGGGACCCAGATTCAACAAGTCATTGGAAAGCTCTGATGCGATCTGATCTTGCGTCTTTCCGTTGACAAGCATGAGGATGATGTACTCTGCCAGGGCTGAATCATCAGCGCCGCCGGTACCCCAGCCGACCTCGATAAGCTTGGGTTGGATGGCGGCATTGAGAGCATCCGCTAAAGGGGTGTTGAGACTGACTTCGACGGGCATCTTGTAGAATTGCGTCGTTGTGAAGGGATTCGGTGGGAGTTGAGGGAGGTTATGCACCTGGGTGGCGGAAGGTGTCGCCGTAAGTCTCTTAATCGAGGACTCTCTTCTCGCACTTAGTCAAGAACGCGTTTTCGATGGCTCGAAGCGATTCGCGTCGTGTGTAATGTTTAAAAGAGAAGAAATACGTCCAGAACGAGACGGACGGAGTATCCCTCGAAATTGCGCAGTGTCTCGAGCGGTGGCTTAAGTTGAGTCGCTGCGGCGATGGAACAATCTTGGGAGAGGTGGTTGAGGAGAGTTTACTAGCAAAAGCTCTGCCTCGAGCGATGGACAAGTCTTGCAGGATGGGTCGCAACGATCACGTGACTCGGACTGGTCTTTGTTGGTGATCACCGAGGGCGACTCTATCGACGACGAGAACAACTAGGTACAGCAGTGCTACGTAAGCCACATTTCCAATTTTATCTGTGATTGAGGGTGATTATTTCATCATTTTGTTCTATTTGTAGTTTCTTTTCTCATTATGTTTACTAATGGGCATCTCTTTCGTCTTCACTACTTTGAGCGTGACCAGAATGTTCTGTGGCTGGTGATTGCGTATTAGTCAGAACCCCCAGCCACAGGACACGGAAATAACATCATCGCTGGACAAATCAACGATTGGTGAATGATAGATAACATGCATGAGATCAACGGCTTGCTTCATGAAAGAGGTGATGTTATTCAACAGCATTGAAGAATACAAAACAATTGGTAACACACTATACCTAGTACGAATTATGCAGAAACATCGACTTGCACGTATTTATATAAGCATTCCTCATACTATACAGTAGATCATTCTCTACGCCAACCCTCACCTTTATTCATCCTCTCTCCATCTCACTCCCCAATTCCCCTTTGCAAAACTCGGCTCAACCACCTTCCCCTGCATCACGGCCTCACACTTCCTCCGTGTATCCGTACCCTGTTCTATCAAGAATCCAAAAACAACACCTCGTCTGGCCGCTGACTTGACCATCTCCTTGTGTCGCACCTCCTTCATTCCCTGCTCTCGCTTCTCCTTCATCTCGGTCGTCTCCTGGCTACGTTCTGCCCATCCCTTTTCACCGCCCACGCTGCCGTTGACCTCAGAGACGTCCTGGGATGGCCGGATTCGAGTGCCGCTGCGGATGGACATGCGGGCTATGACGTCGTAGTCGGCCTCTTGTGATGCTGATTCTGGATGTAGGTCATTGTCGATGTTGAAATCGATTCCTGAATCGCGGAGACACTTCTCCTCAGCTTGATGGTCCTCAGACTGAGACGCATCTTGTTGGGCCTTTTCTTCTTTCTCGTTGCCCTTTTCTTCCCCTTTCTCATCAGTTTCAGATTTATCCCCAAAAACAAAGGCCTGCACAGCATCGCACGGGACTATCAGCCGCTTGTCTCCCTTTGAACCCTTTGTCTTTTCTGTCTTCTTCGCATCAGGCAGCTTCTCCTCGCCTGTAAGAAATCGTACAAAGGCTCTTTCTATCTCACGGTCCAACTTGCCGGGTTTAGAACTGCGACATCGCGCTGAGCAGTACTTGGCGGGTGTGTCGGTACCCTTTTTAGCCTCGGATTTTCGAGTACTTATAACTCGACCGCATGATTTGCAATATGGCGTAGATTCTCCGCCGGGGAGAAGATAAAAGGGTGCTGGTGTAGCTTGGTGTTTGGAGGGACGTGACCAAGAGTCCATCCAGCTCATTTTGGCGGTATGGAAGAAGTGACTTTTAATGAGTAGATGTGAGGTTCGAGATGAAAGTAAACACAGCAGTGGACGGGATCTAAGCATCAAGGTGCGTTTTCAGTGTGAAATGTAAGGATGATTGTGTTTGTAGTAAAGCAGTGATGTCGAGAACTGTTGCTCAGCAGCTCTTAACACCTTACGTCATTCATATCATTGGTGGTTTAAAGCTTTATGAGGCAAAAGATGAACCACGAACGTCATCCGAATTAGTTAGCGACGAGGAGATATAACCAGTTGAAGAGCATGAACTCGTCTATGGATACTCACTACAAAAAAGACTATTCTGCATAAATTTTACCTGAAGCGTTGAGCATGAATTTCTGCTCATTAATTTTCCTACCTATTTACGAGATATACAAAGTCACTTATGAGCACAGGCCCGAACGTTGTCCACGAGACGCGGAATTAAAACACGACCAAAAAGCCTTGTCACTAACGGCGACACCAAATGAATTGATGATCCATGGAGACATATGCTTTAATTGACATTGGTGATCAAAAGCGCCTTGAGATACTATTAATAGCTGCATAAAAGTCAAGCATCTAGCGGCGCCTTGAAACTAATATCCAGCCCTCTATTTGACTGCCACCGAGATACGGCTTGACTCTGCTTTCCGTACACATACAGGGCATATCTGTGGCGTTTCTTCCTTGGATTAGTTCATCTGTCAAGGAGCAAAAGTTCCATATTTTACGGTATCAATTCCCTGAAATGAGAAAGAGAAAAAAAAAAAAAAAAGATATTGGTGCTGTCGATGCTACTCTTGGTGGTTTGCTGATCTACATGTTACATGGAATATCAATCTACCAAGTTCCATTCATACAGGGATGTTGGTGATAAGCATGTTCTGTTGCAACGTACCTACATCAGACCAGAATCTGTAGGTCATGCATTCATGATTTTGATCTCATCATTAAACGGCTCAATCCTTTCCATACTACCCAGGTTTTTCGGAAATTCTATGTAGTAAGTTAATGTCTAGAGCTGATATCTATTCCTGACGGTGGCTACTCTCCCCATCCGCTTACCTGCATCATTGTAGTAGGCTGTAACAGCCACCAAGTTCAGTAACTGGGCTCACTCAAACCACTGGAGGTACCCAACCCTTCTCACTGTTCAACTCGTGGCTCAGACGTGGGCTTCACATCAACCACAATCAACAGTCCAAATTCAACAGCACATGTTTCATCCAAATTATTATCCGTCTAGACTCTAACGCCATCCCGGGTCATCATAGCCAGCATAGAAACTATCGATACACCATTCCAAATTCATAATATCACCAACTATTCGAATACACCGCTTATCAACACACATATCACCCACCAGACAAACCGTCCCAGTCGCAATTCAGCTTCAGCTTCAACTACAACCACCATCCATCACCAGCATAAGGATCCCCCCTTGAATGAACCCAGCCCCTCTCGTTACATCACAATCAGTTGCATATCTCTCGAGGCAACCCGCATCTCAAGCATCGTGAATGCGTGTAACGTAACGTTGGGACGCTCCCCCCTCACTTGTCCTATCCCGTCTGGTCGCTTGCCTGTGACGGTGGGACGGTCCCTGGTCACCCGCACGATATCGCGGCACATCGCAATAAACAAAAAAACAAACTCTTTTTCCCCCCCGGCGGTTGGTCCTTGCATTGGCTTCGCTTCATATAAGCGGTGTTCCGAATAAACAGTGGTCTCAATCAGAGGCCAGTTGCTGTTTATATCGGGAGGAGGCAGTGAATGTCTTAGTTCAAAAGATCATCGCCCTCGTATTTAAAAACAAGTCAGCCCCCAGTCTTCAGGTCTGCTCGGAAGGTTCATCAGTTCATCAGTTTTTGGGTCATAGTTTATTGGTTATTCTTATACTTTGGCCCAAAACCGGCTCTATTCCTCATCCCGTTATCATTTCCAACGGCCCATTGCCAGTGCCATCATCGCCATGTGGTTCAGAGCCATCTTGGCCGGCGCTGCCCTCTCCTTGACTCCCGTCCAAGCCATCTGGCCCATCCCAAAGACAATCACCACAGGAGACACCGTTCTCTTCATTGACCAAACAGTCGATATCACCTATAATGGAGACTCTGTACGCCGGATTCCTTCAAATGCCCATGATGATCTTGTGAACAAGGACGCTGAGACCCTACTTAACAAGCAGATGCCTTACACCTACGGCTACACGGCTCCTCCTGGGCCCAACTTTAGCAGCAAGGATGTCGTCCAGGCCGGCGTCTCTCGCGCCATGAAGGCCATTTTTCAAGACAACTTTGTTCCCTGGAAACTTCGTGAGCGCAACTCTGACTTTGAGCCTGACGTTTATGCCAGCGACAAGGCATGGGTAAAGTCGATCCAGATCACCCAGACAGAGGAGGACGACAACAGCACTTTCAAACCTCTTGCCGGTGAGGTAGATGAATCATACTCTCTGACGGTCACGAAGGATGGGAAAGCTGCCATTAAGGCCAAATCTTCCACCGGCTGCCTCCATGGTCTGGAATCATTCATCCAACTCTTCTTCAAACACAGCTCAGGCACTTTCTGGTACACGCCGCATGCGCCTGTGGCCATTCAGGACGAACCAGAATATTCCCACCGGGGTATTCTGATGGACGTAGCACGTAACTGGTACGAGGTTGAGCATATTAAGCGCACGATTGACGCGATGGCCTGGAACAAGTTGAATCGCCTGCATATTCACATTACTGACTCGCAGTCGTGGCCCCTTGAGATCCCTGCTCTACCCAAGCTGGCAGAGAAGGGGGCATATCGAAAAGGGTTGTCGTACTCACCCCAAGACCTGCAGGAAATCCATGAGTATGGTGTCCACCGTGGCGTTGAGGTCATCCTAGAAATTGACATGCCCGGTCACATTGGCGTTGTCGAACTTGCCTACAAAGATCTCATCGTCGCTTACAATGAGAAGCCGTACCAGTGGTGGTGTGCGCAGCCTCCTTGTGGCGCTTTCCGTATGAACAGTAGCGATGTGTACGAGTTCCTCGACACCCTTTTTGCCGATCTGTTCCCTCGAGTTGCGCCTTACTCGGCATATTTCCACACTGGTGGAGATGAATTGAACAAGAATGATTCAAGACTGGACCCCGATGTCCGTTCCAACGAGACAGAAGTCATTGCTCCTCTGCTGCAGAAGTTTCTAGATTTTGCTCACGGCAAGGTCCGAGACTCCGGACTAACACCAATGGTCTGGGAGGAAATGGTTACCGACTGGAACATGACTCTAGGAAAGGATGTCGTGGTGCAGTCGTGGCTGGGCGGAGATGCAGTCAAGGATTTGGCTGAGGCAGGGCATAAGGTGATTGACAGCAACTACAACTTTTGGGTGAGTGACGAAGCAGAACCGTGAAAGGACAAGGCATACTAACTGTAATAGTATCTCGACTGTGGGCGAGGCCATTGGCTCAACTTTGAGAATGGCGAGGCCTTTTCCATGTTCTATCCCTTCAACGACTGGTGCAATCCTGCCAAAGGTTGGCGTCTCGTCTACTCACATGACCCGCGCGCCGGTCTCTCAGACGAGGATGCCAAGCTTGTTCTTGGTGGTGAAGTGGCAGTATGGAGCGAGACCATCGATCCCATCAACCTGGATACGATCATCTGGCCGCGTGCGAGCGCAGCAGGAGAGGTGCTCTGGTCAGGACGTACTGATGGGGAAGGTAGAAACAGGAGTCAGTATGATGCAGCGCCGCGACTTGCGGAGATGAGGGAGAGGATGGTTGCGAGAGGTGTAAGAGCGTCACCTGTGCAGATGATCTTCTGCACGCAGGGCAACGCAACGGAATGCGCATTCATACCGAGTTGAGTTAGGCCATGGGGATGTTATGATAACGACACGTTTCTTTCTCGCTCCTACTGCTGCAATTGCAATAGAAAACATAGTTTAAATGGAATACTTTGAGATATGATGTATATCACTGGTACATGTAATTGTGAAGTGGCTTCATTGTTACATAAAAACGACCCCCCTCCGGATGGCGGGGCCGACTCTCACGGGACCGGAGTGGGGATAATGTGCGGAGGAACAAGAAGAGGAAGCTCAAAGATGGGGACCGGAGTAAGTTGTTGCACCGTAGGGCCGTTGGTGTCTAATCAAACAGAACGAAGAAAACGTCACATGTTGGAAGAAGGGCGGCATCAACTCCAAAGCAATCACAAACAAACAGAAACTGAACCACACATCTTGCTAGCGGCAGTTGAACTCTGGGTGCATCACATGCCAGAATACCTCTGTCCCGCCCCCCCTCCTCTTCTAAATCCGGGGAAGAATGAGCCAGAGAAGGAGGGGCGGGGATAGCGTGGATTGGATAACAAGGCGGGGATCCGCGGACTGTTTCTTTTGTTTTTTTTGTGGTCTGAGGGACGATGCTATTTCCAATTCAGGGAACCTCCTCGTTAGAGGGGAAATATTTTGTGTTAGTTATGGATCTTTTTCAAGTTTCAGGTTGTATTCCTTTTTTATGAATGACTTGGCGGCTTTTTAACTTGTCTAGGTTTTTTGTCCTTGAGACATGTGTATCTTGATCGTTGACATGTCAACGTGAGATGGATGGTAAGATATCTCACAAAAAAAAAAGATATAAGAGAAGAAACAAAAGAACGATCACATAATCTTGATCCCACCAGCATTGATACATCACAATAACAGCAACATCCGTATTCCTGATTCATCTTTTCTTCTACCCCGCTGTTTAAACCATGTCTGTCTCCATTTTCCATCTCGAAGCGATCTTCCTTAAGCGTCCAAACAACCAACACAAAAAAAAAGAAATCCCTGTCCATAAACCCACCCCCTTCTTTTGCGTCACTGTTGTGAAAGAGTGCAACAAGGTGATGTGACGTTTTAACCTCGTTTACATGACCCTCTTCACTTCCGTCCCTTCCCCCCCTCCTCCCTTATTTTCAGGGAGAAGAGGTAGGTAGAGAGTATCAGATGAAACCGAAATTGTCCAACGAGCGGGGGGGGCCTGAAAGTGTCTGGATCATCTGGGGGACAGAGACGGATGTCAAGAAGATGCGACAAAGATCTTGGTTATGGAAAACTTGATTTACTTATATTCAATTCAAATCCCCTCCTTGCCATTTGCCCAGTTTCTTCTCTTCTCCACTTTGATCTTGTGTCTCATCCACCTTATACTTTCACATTCACATTACTCGGTGAAGGAGAGATATGCGATATGCTTGGTTAGTTCCATGTTGATAGGACTAGCTTCGATCTCGAACCTATTTTATCGTTACCTCTCTGTTACAATTACAACACCCTCCCCTTTCCCCCATTGACTCTCTTATCCTCATCAACTCGATTTCACCCCTTGAAACGCAAACATGGGTCTTCTGGAGGCTCTTTTTGAGCATGTCTCTCCTAAAGCTACTGTTGGGATACTGTTCATTGCGTACATCGTCTATACCATCATCTGGCGAGTAAATGAGCACCGACGTATTCGTCGACTTGGAAACTATGGTCCTTTCATCACGTATCGTCTACCATGGGGTTAGTTGCCGTCTCATCGTTGATATCAAACCCTTTACATTATTGTATTAACCACCTAACCCTTCAAGGCCTTGATCTCCTTGCTATAAATGTCCGCAGCACACTCCGTCATAAGAATCTCGACCTCTGGCGTGACTATCTCTTTGGTTCCGTCAACTCATGGACTTCCGAGTCCCGTATTCTCAACATACGCACCATCTTTACCGCCGATCCCGCAAACCTCAAGGCCATACTTGCTACTCAGTTTAGTGACTACGGCAAAGGAGAGCCTTTCCATGCTGAGTGGTCAGAGTTCCTTGGTGACAGCATCTTTACCACTGATGGCGCCGCGTGGCATGCGAGTCGACAGCTCATCAGGCCACAGTTCACGAGGGATCGTGTGAGTGATCTTCACTGCTTTGAGGCTCATATGCAGACCCTGTTCAAGGCCATCGCCAATGGAGGTCCACTCAATGGCGAGGACCAAAAGGTGGACATGGACGCTGTGAATGGGAGAGTTATTGATATCAGCGATTTGTTCTTCCGGTATACTCTTGACGTAGCCACCGAGTTCCTGCTTGGTTCGGATGTCAAGTCTCTTACGTGAGAACATTCACCCCTAACAAGTCGAGGAATGCATCGCTAACAGATAACCCAGGACCCCCAAGCAAGAATTCGCAGAAGCCTTCAATGAAGTCCAGTCCATCCAGAACTTCTTGGCCAGAACAGGAAAACTTCGCTACCTATATCCCAGATTCCGCTTCTGGCGCGCTCTCCGCCTTGTCAACCACTTTATTAACTTCTACATCGAGCGTGCTCTACGACTAACTCCCGAAGAGCTCTCCAATAAGTCAAAAGATGACCACGGCTATACCTTCATCCACGCCCTTGCAGGATTCACTCGTGATCGCAAAGTACTTCGAGACCAAATCATTGCCGTTCTTCTCGCAGGTCGGGACACCACAGCTTCGACACTTTCATGGACTATTTATGAGTTGGCCCGGCACCCTGAAGTAGTAGCCAAGCTGCGAGCTGAGATTCTCGATACTGTCGGTCCAGACCGTACGCCCACATATGAAGATCTTAAGAACATGACCTACCTAAAGGCTGTCATGAACGAGACGCTACGTCTCTACCCTGCTGTACCGTTCAATGTCAGACTCGCTCTGAAAGACACCACTCTCCCTCATGGCGGCGGACCCGACGGCTCTCAGCCATTACCAGTCCTCAAAGACACACCTGTTGCGTACTCTACTCTTGTTATGCAGCGCCGCAAGGATCTATACCCTCCCGCCTCCGAAGATTTTGCCGATCCTGAGCTCTTCAGCCCCGACCGATGGGCACATTGGCATCCCAAGCCGCACGAGTACATCCCCTTCAACGCTGGCCCCCGAATCTGCATTGGCCAACAGTTTGCACTGACGGAAATGGGCTACGTGCTGTGTCGCATGTTCCAAAGATATGAACGAGTGACAAGCTACATGGATGAGATTGACGGGGGCAAGCCGTTCCTCAAAGCGGATATTGTACTGTCGCCAGGTGATGGTGTCAAAGTTGCTCTTTGGGAAGCTAAGAAATGATGAATGAATGATATTTAGGTGCTAGTTCCAAGACCATCTCATGTCTTAGTAAATAAGAAGGAATTACAGAAGCTGGTCACGTGCGGACATAAGCCCCTGAATCTGGAAGGCACGACGCAGCAAAGTGCACTTGCCGCTGTTGATGACATCGACTCGTATTGAAACTTTTCTAGTAGGTAAAGACAACAACAAACAACTCATTATCACCACTTTCATCTCTTTTCACAATACATGTGTCAATCAAGCCTACTTGCTTCCAAAGCTATCCCTCACGGCTTTTCCAAATCGCTTGATCGCCTCATCCATGTTCTCAGGTGTTGCCGAAGCATACGTCGCGCGGAAGAACAGTCCAGGTGGTGACTTGTCTTTCTCTGTCAAGAACCATGAGCCCCTGGCCACGAGAACACCGCTCTCGATGCAAGAGTCGAAGATCTCCTCCTCAATATCCAGGATGCTTCGCTGTCCCGCCTGGGGATGCTTAGTATGGTCGACCTTGAGCCACATCTACAGTCTGTCAGTCTTGATTTAACATCGGTATTCAAGGAGTGGACTTACAAACATGCCCGCTGTGGGAGGAACCCAGCTCACGAGGTCCTGGGGCAAATGATCCTCGCACGCCGCCAGCAAAGCATCTCGCTTCTTTGTATACTCCAGTCGAAGATTCATCAACCACTGCAAATATCCCTCATGCCCCCAAGTCTCGTCCAAAAGTTTGTATAGGATCACTTGCGAGAAGCCACTGGGCCCCTGGCTTGCTACCTCTGCGTGCCGGATATATCGTTCAACAATCTGCGCGGAAGCCGTGATCCATCCTAGGCGTGATCCAGGGACGAGGACCTTAGAGAAGGAGTCCATGCGCATCACACGTCCGTCAACGTCGAGGCTTAGTAGTGAAGGGATCAGTGACGAGACAAAATCGTCAACCGTCTTCGGTGCTGGGGCATCAGGTTGGTTTCGGCCTGTATAAGGCTGCATCTGGAGGAAGTAGTACGGCTCGTCTTCGATGATATAAAGGTCGTGCTTCTGAGCAACACGGTACAGGGCTTTCCTCCGCTCCGTACCCTGTGTTGCGCCGGTTGGGTTTTGTCCCGATGGTACTGTGTAAAGAACATGAGGTTTTCGAGCACCCCTGGACTCAGCATCCCAGTTACTCAATATCTCATCCATTTTTTCGGGAACCAGCCCCTGCTCATCGATAGCAACTCCAAAGGCTTTCACTCCCAGCGGGGCTACCGTTTCAAGGGCTGTCGAGAAGCTAAATTCCTCAGTAAGAATGGAGTCTCCACGGTCCTTGTCGCAAAACATACGGAGCGCTTCTTCCAGAGCGCCAGTGCTACCGATGGTTTGACAAATTTGCCAGTCGGCATAAGGTGGCTTGCACACAATCTCAGTATGCTCGGTCAGGTACCGCATCATCTGCGGAGAGCCCGTTGCCTGGGTATAATTGCATGCGATGGAAAGATCATATGTGCCACCACGATCTCGAACGTCGTACTTCCCTATCTTGACCTCTTGTCCTGATTCTAATGAATCCTTCTCAGAGAAGTTTGGGGCAATGGGAACCTTGAACCCGAGCTCTGCAAATGGGAAAACCTGACTGGAAGGAAGACCACCACCGAGCGAGATGAGACCGGGTTTCTTCATATGGCGTGCAGCTTGTTTCAGAGTGCAAGGTGTTCTTATTCTGCTCTCATGGCTTAGATGATCTTGGAGATGGTCAGCTATGCTCTTACACAATCGAGGAACTCAGCACCAACCATCCCACCTCTTGGCTTTGGGTAACCCAGTGGTCTAAAAAGCTTGTTAGTCGCGTCAAACACAACATTTCTGCGATTCATCTCTCTCGGGGAACGCACCGGTCCTTTAAACATGTCGCTATCTGATGCCGCTGCTACGCCAGCAACTAGCTTCCCTGCCTTGATTCTCCGCGCCTTGACCTCGTCGATGGCGGAGAGTTTCTGAGCCTTATCAAAATGCGCTGGCCTGGCGGATGGAATTGCTTCGAGGCGTCTTGTTAATGTGTGGAACATGCGACCATGTTTTGTTGCTGGTCGCAACCTTGCAGCTCTCACAGTGGGAAGCATGACGGGTATCATTGATGTTCAATCAACAGGTAGTAGTTGTATGATGTGCTGGGAGTCAGGGATGTGGTGATATGTCAAGGTAACAAACAACTCCAGTCTTTTAATACCTAGCTGATACGATGCGTATTAGTCAAGCTCATCCTGAGTCACCTGGTGTTATCCACCACAGATGAACAGAAAGAGAAAGCGAGCCAACAAGAACGCAACGATAATTACCTATCGATCGTGTCCTTGAACCCCTCCAAGAAAGGGTCAATGCTATCAGCTATCTTTACCCCGTGGGCTCCGATAACAATCCCACGCCGGTGCCGGCTTGAGCTCCGCCCGAATGTAACCGGTCATAGCCCCTTGTCAACTTGTCGGAAGGGGCTTATCTCATCTCATCTATATGATAGAAACCTTACCCTGTACCGAGATTCTCAGTTTGCGTGGTTCACGTGGCAGGCTTCTATTACGTACAATTAGCTTGCGCGTGATGTCTTCTCCTCACTAACCTTTGGCATTAGGTCTGTCCTGCGCAAAGCTGCGATGCTTGTGGCCATCTCGGCTTGTCAAATGCCGTTACGTTGGAGGCTGGCTGTCAAGCGCGCCCTACACTTCCCCCGCAAATTGGCCCCGAGACGCCTGACGCCTAGCACCGTCGGGTGCTAGCTCCGAACTGTTGTTGGAGCTTTGACCTGATCAGAAGGGGGTCTTGTTTGCCTTTATCTTGACCTCTGAATGAGCGGTATGCCTTGTCAGAAACGCCCTACGAATATTCTCCCACATGGTTCGCGTTTCCCTTCCCTGAATATCAATATGGCCCGGTTCAGCAAGTAAGCATCACATAACCAATTATTATTTGTATCGCATTGATTGGGTCAGTTGATGATGCATATCAATCGTCCTGAATTCCACATCCAGAAAATATGGCCACTAGTTACTTGAACAAGTATGATTAATACCCTGAGAATTGGGTACTTCACAAACGTATAGAATAAGACTTTTTGAGCCATGAAGGAGACGGTTAGAAAGCCGATCTGTGGTTGGTACCAAACACACGTCTCTCTTGGTCCGGTCCTCCACAATCTTACAAGTCTAACATCTTGTAGGGGAATAAAACAACAACAGATCAACATCTAAACGGCGAGAGTACAGGAAAACAACAAGGAGAGAAAAGACAGGAACCACTACAGGCAAATGTACGAGCTCACTGAACTCAACACCATAGCCATACAAATTGCCCACGACATGTGTACCAGCATGATATAATCAGCACTTGCCCCCACGAAATTCCCCACGACAGTACTGACAGACACACACGCGACAAAGATGTACGACTGGCCAGGGTGACGCAGCCGACGTCGATGAAGAAAAGACGTTACCGAACATCCAAAGATGATACACGCCGCAAACGTCTGCCAGTGTGGCGATTCAACGAGGGCAGTTTGAGACCATGTCTGGCAATATCGAAAGACAATCAGTTTTCTTATCGACAATGGTACTCTGATGAAAAGGGAAGGGAAGAGGAAAAAAGAAGAACAGTAGAGGGGATACACAAGACTGGTCCAGAGCTAAACCAGCGCAGTTTAATTGTTCTTACAACCTTGGAAGACTTACCTCTTCAGACAACATGTGCTCTGATGAGGAGAGTCGAGGTATATGGCTGGATAATTCCCAGGCAGTGATACTGGCTGACAGCAGTTCGAGCACGTCCAGAAGAAAGCTTTCCCCCTCTGCGGCATGGTGTATTTTCGTCTTTTCTGGAAACAAAAGACGATTTGGTTGGCTATGCTTCAACATTAAGTCGTATAATCAAAAGAAAGTAACCAGCAACCTGGCGAAACGTTGTTGAGAGGGAGGCTCAAAGAGCCAGCCATTCTCAGAGATTGGGGGCATTGGAGAGAACCACGACTATATACAATTTGCATCTGTCCGACGTCTAAGTTGAGCTGATGATAAAGAGGCAGATTCTTGGTGGTCCCGTGGCAGAATACGGCAATCATCGAACTACGGTTGCGTCAGCCTGGTATAATGCACATTGGCCTCTGACACGGGCCCCCACCTGGTCTTCCCCGGAGGATCTTGGAGGTTGCGGAATGAAGTCTTTTTGAATATCTCATGGTTTCATGGTATGTGACAACGCCAGAGCCTGGATATTGGGAAGACTAGTTCCGTATTGTCGATGCAATTATGCCCAAGCACACCATTTCGTTGGGTTGAAATAATTGCCTTGCGAAATGGGGGGTTCTACTTCTTCGCCAGTGAGGCTCACCAATGATCACACCCTCTTGTATTGGTATGAAGTCTTGGTGGTTCGCCCTTCATATCTGGCTTGTGGTTTGCAATCCGCGCTCTTACCTTTTTTCCAGTTCACCATGGACGGTAACCATGCACGCCAAAATACCTTTCACGGATTGGCCCATCATATTGACGATGGCAATTACAAATCGGCCTAGTTGATAGCTCGGCAGGTCATCTGCAATCAGTCAATAAGCGTAGCTGTTTAGTAGCGACCGAGCTCTTAAATCTGACGTCGGGGTTGCATGTGCCATCATTGAACGCCTGGACTTTTGGTTCGCTCTTGGTTCGCGCTGGTTCGCATCACTTACACACACCCGCACCTTTTCAGCATACGGACCTAGCCAGCTGTATAAAGAATTGAATGAGGCCCTTCGTCCCAAATCCCTAACTGTTTATGCCCAACCGCTTTTCAGAAATCGGCAGCAGTTCAACATCTTCACGCTCATCAGTCTGCTTCCTCGCCGTACCCGAAGCGTCTTGATCGAATTGTCGACCATCCGCCTCCTGGGCAGCGTCGCCTTACATATTTTCTTCATCATGAACCTCACATTTCAGTATCTGTCTCGCATCATCTGGCATTTCACATGTCACATGGCCGCCATCACACCAGCCGGAGTGCTCCTCGGTACAGCCCTGATCTTAAAGTTGCCTCTCAACAATCATCTTGAGATCGTGTAAGGACATGGAAAGCCGGCGAGGCCTTGCAAGACGCTGATGCGCAATCTACTTAGTGCCGCAGCGTTACTCATTATGTCGAGTGCCATCACGATCCTTGTCCATAGGACTATCTTTTGGGAGTATGTATATATGTACTTGTTCATGCTCATTGCAGATGCTGACGAACCAGAGTACACCTCGGTCGGGTTGCCATGTTCGCAGCATTGGTGCACGCGGCCATTAGGTCTCCACGTCTGATGAAGGCTCCCTCACTTGGTGACGAGCTTGTTTCTTGCCTAAAGGAATATGGTGCCACCATGGCGGTTGTGATCTTTGCTATTGCCATGCTGACTCCCGATGCCACTATGCGACAAGGTCTTGTGAATGGCGCCGCAACTGCTGCAGTACAACCACCTCTTGTTGATGTTGGACCGGATGAGACCAGGGCAACTGTGTTGACTTCAAATACACCCTCTCGCCAACGGACTTGGACCATGACCACTTTTGGAGCACTGGAAACCCCCTCGGAGCTTGGATCGGAATACTACCAGAGGATGGGACCGGAATCTCACTACTCCTTGCTCTCGGATCCTGAGGATCTTCATCTCTCGTCATCTGCCTATACTGTTGACCAAAGTCTGACCAGGGAAGTTGATCAGCTGGTAGACAGAGTGAATAGGCCAGCATCCCTGCAGGTACATCCATCTGTGGGCACTGCGTCGCTGGCGCAAGAATCGCTCGAGATGGATGTTTCAACGATTTCGCAGAGTGAAACCGTCCAGGATGATTACGCTCAGGCCGAGTGTTGATGAGTTATGATGATGATGAAAATTCATTCGAAATTCTTTGACGGCAAAGTTGTACGCAGCTGCTTCGTCTCTTTCTTTTGTCCGAGTCCACTATCGTTTTCGTTTTCTTTTATCATGATTATCTTTTCCCGGAGACGGATGGGCCATATTTTTTTATATCCCAGGTTCTATACCTTGAACGATATCTCCCAGAGATCCTCGACAACAACAGATCTCAACTCACCTGGATTGCTATGTCTTTTCTCCAAACAGATTTCATTTTCCAGAAGCATCCCCGGCTTGAACTTAGACCGACTTATAGCAATACAGCATATCCTTGCATATAATCGAAAACAGTATGCAAACAACGCAGGCGTCGGGATTGCTGACCTTAAAGGCGAAAAAAGCGAGCATGGTGCATTGGGACGAGCGACTCAACCAGATGTCGCTTCGAAAATGAGTGACTGAGTGGATTGATTTTTTCCCCTTTTCCTTTTCGGTATTTACTCACGTTACGGCAACGGCGTTTTTGATGTCCCTTTACGATAGACTAGAAACTTGTTCATCTCGTTTCCTTGATGTAGCTCGCATCTTCCAAAAAGATGTATTCCCGTTCAGACGAGTGTTGGTTTCATCCATACCAGGACCACACTACAGGGAACGAGCTGTAAGATGATGAACTGTTTTTGTTGCATGGCTTACGAATCAGATGGATTTCGAGAGACAAGCTTTCATATGTAATTCTGTGATATTAGCAGCAGGCCAGGTGGTTGAGGGACGAGGTTCACGTTTTTGTTGTTGGTTATGGCCATGTATTGAATTTAGATGGTGAGGATGGAATGGAAAGCCATCAATTCAACCAACTTACACGAAGAATTTACTTTGTGCATATGGAAATGTCGCGCGTTATGTTAGTAATCATATGATACAAGCAGCACCCGTCATCCACCCGTTCAAGGTTAGAGCCTGTTGCGGTAGGGGCCCGGGGGCCTTCCTAGAGGTGGATTAGTGCTTGATAGGTACACCTCAGTGGAACAAAGCAGCTAACAATTGTGAGGTACCTCCAGACCTCTTCCTCCCACGGGCCATTTACCTTACCTCTTGAGAGCTCCCAATTCAACTCAACTCAACTCTTTGATCTATCTTGGAACCACCGAATACTCCCTTCCGACTCCGCCCAATGGCTCCTGGAGACAATTCTCTAACCAATGTGAATGGTCATGTTTAATCCTCAACCACGGCCAACAACTTCATCCTCGAGCGCTGCGCTTCTCAAACGCCCGCGCGCATCAACCTCCAGTTGACTGAGCTCAGCTATCCGCCATGTATTGGCCCATTGGCACGCCGCGCATCTATGCTACGAGCAGCAGTCGATCCCCAGCCTTCAAGCTTCTCCTCTCCCACGATGGACTATCCAGTTCTGGTTCTATACCGTCTGCGTCACCGAACCCGACGTCCCAGCATCGAGGGTCGGTCGTAGAGGATGATTTCCAACAGCCCCCGCCTACGCCTGCAACACCGGCAACGCCAGCTGTGGTCGAGCATGAGGATTACACAACGAGCAGGCCGCAGCCGGATTCTGACGGCTCTGATACTGATGGGGTGCCCGTCAAGGATCCCATACTGGCGATTCGGGTCTCGAGATCTGGTGACATGTTTGCTGTCATAACAAAGACGTCGATTACTGTCTGGCAGTCCAAGGTATGGCCATTACACTTCCTCCCTTGGTAGCTTCAATACTGACAGTGTTAGCCAACCGTAATCCTCGTTGTTGTTGTGCGATCCGAATCCTCTCTCGAATTATACGGAAACAATGCTGATCTGCTACTACGACCCGACTGTGCTATTCTTGTTATACGCACCGATATGGGTTACCTTATTACATATTCCCTAGCGACCGATGCCGAATCTCGTGTTTACAAACCACACTTCACCAACTACCACAACGTGCAAAGGAGAAGGCAGAGCCTTGTAGGAGGCTTGGCTGGATTGCCGGCTGATCAGATCCTATGGGGCTCGGGAGAGGGGGCTGGAGTCCGTGACCTGAGCATTCGCTTCAGGATGGTGATCAAAGTCGATGCTGGCATTGAGAGTGCCCTCGCTCTAGACGATGAACTAGTAGTGGCGACGCAAAAACCCGCAGCGGTTCAGTGCATCCGGTGGACGCCCGATAGTACTGGCAACCAGACCAGGACCGAGACTGTTAGTCGGATGGGGTGGGTTGGCAAGAAGGAGACGATTACTGAGATGACACACGACCGACCGATGAATCTGGCCACCTGGGTTACGAGTAGTGGACGGGTCTATGCTGTTCAGAGGAACAACTCACAGGCAAAGACAGATCAAGTTGACGAGAATGATGCCAAACGATTGTTTAAAGGACATTGCTTTCACGTTCCTCGAAGCGACAGTGAGCGAGCCATCACCGCCGTTATCAACGCTCGCTTCTCTCTAATTGCTGTGGGATGTCGTGATGGTACGGTTCGAGTGTATAGTGTCAGGGATTACTCGGGCAACATTCCCTTCTCACATTCCCACACGACCCCCGTCTCGACGTCTTCCTCGGGTGCCTTCACAACTCTGAGCTACTCGCCTGATGGCTACTGCCTGTTTGCAGGTTTCGAACAGGGATGGTCAACCTGGAGCATGTTTGGCAAGCTGGGGAGTCACAGTTTCGGGGTCGAGGGTAACGCCGCGCGAGCTAATGGCGAAGAATGGCTATCGGGAGTCGGGGGTGCTCTCTGGGCTGGTGGAGGCTCCGAGATTCTCATGATAGGACGTCGGCACGAGGCGACATGGTCACTGGAAATGGCCAGAAATGCCGTTACAGGATGCTACAATGAGGCAAATGTGTTTCGCACAGTCCTCCAAACACCCTCGAGTATCATGGTCTATCGAGGCTACGATGTTCCCGATCTCACCAGTATATCAGCTGAGCCGTTCTTGTGGCACACGGCAAAGGTCCCTGCATCATATCTTTTGAACCAGTGGCCTATACGCCAAACAGTCATTTCCTCGGATGGACGATATGTTGCTGTTGCCGGTCGTCGAGGACTTGCCCATTACAGCGTCAACAGTGGACGCTGGAAGACATTTTCCAATGAGGTGATGGAGAATGAGTTTCAGGTCAGAGGTGGGATGTGCTGGCATCAACACATCTTGGTTGCCGCAATCGAAGGCAATAGGACCTACGAACTGCGATTGTTCTCCCGCGAGACCGCCCTCGATTCATCACAAGTACTCTTTACTCAACAGCTTCCGGCTCCGGTTGTCTTGGTGACCACTTCGGGCGAGGATTCTCTGCTTGTCTACACTTACGAGAACCTGCTATATCACTTCATCTTCACGCCAGTTGGAAACTCGGTGCGTCTTGTGCAGGTGGGTCAGATAGCATTCCATGGGATCGTCAGATCACCAGCTAGAGTCCGAGGCCTTAGTTGGATCTTGCCGGAAGCGCAGCTGGTCGACGGAGACCCTTCGCAGGATGTAGCGGCAGCATCAGTCATCTTCCTGGTAGATGGAAAACTTGTTCTCCTGCGGCCGTCACTGAACGACGAAGGTCACCTCAAGTACGATATGCGTGTTGTGGCGCAGAACGTCGAGTATCACGCCAGTATGAGGGATCAGCCCTTGCGCAATGCTAACCGCCAGCTGGAGGATGCTCCTGTACGAAGTGGCCCGCATGTCCTACATGATTCGCTGTGGGTGTTTGACGGAACAGAACTCAAGGCGTGGCCCAACATCACCGATATCTTGGATGCGGTTGGGGATAGCAACCGGGAGCCTCCCACTCCCGTGTCCGTGCCTGTGGATTTCTACCCGTTGTCGGTTCTTTTGGAAAAGGGTATTGTCCTGGGAGTTGAGTCAGATCTGGTACAGCGACGAGATGTGAACTTTTCCTTTTTCCATTTCGCTATCAGGGTAAGTGATACAACTAACTCTATGTTGGTGTTGGGGTGAAAACTAAGATTGTACAGACACACCTCATTCTACCAGACTTACTCCGGTATTACCTCCGTCAGAGCAAAACGGCTGATGCAAGCCATCTGGCACGACAATACCAGGAACTGGAATACTTTTCTCACGGGTTGGAGATTCTACTCCATCGAGTGCTAGACGAGGAGGTCGATACTTCCCCGAAACCTGAAGATGCCGTGTTGCCTCGAGTCCTGTCGTTGTTGTCCTCGTTTAAGGAGTATCTAGACATTGTACTACAATGCACCCGCAAAACAGAGGTGAGGCAGTGGAAGACACTGTTTGCATACCTGCCTCAAGCACAGGAGCTGTTCGAAGAGTCCCTCCAGCGAGGGTCACTCAAGACAGCAGGCGGCTACCTCATTGTGTTGCACACGTTGGACGAGCTCGGTTCATCTACCGAACAGTCTGTGCGACTCCTATCCCGTGCGATGCGGGAGGGCGACTGGGAGCTGTGCAAGGAGCTAGCACGGTTCTTGGCGGCCATGGATGAGACAGGTGAGACGTTACAGGAGGCCATGAGAATGGTGGACGTGGTGGTAAGACAGGACCCCAGTCAGGAGAGCATAGGGAGTCGACTACAGATACCTTCAAGAAGGCCGATGAATGGGGGGAGCAGTAGTTTGACGAGTGGTGATGAGGATGGTACTTCAGAGTCGGATAGACGATCTGCCAGTGATGATGGGAGTGTCGCGTCTACGATAAGTGCGCCATAGATGTGGTTTATTGGTTAAGCTTGATTCAGGATAGTCTGGAGTTTTTCCTGTTTATTTATGAAGGTCAGGAATAGAAATGACATGGTTTTGTGTGAGGTGTTTGTTTGTCTTTGGATGAAGCTTCTGGTCCGTTTGATATGGTGGTTAGGTCAGTGCTTTGGAAGGTTGGATTTAGCATTGACAATGAGACTTGTCAATACAATAATGAGGGGTTATCAATCAAGAGAAGAAGATGGGTGGTTTTGATATTGTTTATCACTGGATCTATAACGCATCATTGTTATATATATGTGTTTCCATACCTAGTTGTACTGTTCATAAGTGTACCTGCAGAAACACCAGTACCTACTAGGTAGGCACTAAAAATGGCAGGCATGGAAGATGTGCAGATGGATGTTAGGAGGAGGTACCTAGATGTCCCGTCACAGTGGTAGGTACTAGGTAGGTAGGTACGTACCTCGGATCACGTTACCCCCAGCCTCAGCTCAGAAATGCACCCAGGCACCCACCAAATCACCCTGCTCGCTCACACTCAACTCAACCTTGCCTTGAGACCTTGAGACCTCAAACGTTGATTGACATCTACAAAAACGTCAAACAAATTCCCCCACCACCACCCACCCGTAAAAAACGCCCTGACCATCCAAACCATCCAGGGTTGTATCGCCCGCCAGCCTTTTATTTTGTTTCCCTCTTTATTCTCCTTCATCTTGAACGAACGACCCCTCATACCCGAAAAAAAAAGGAAGAGAGAGAAAACGACCCCTCTTCGTGCCCGCTAAAAAACACTTCGATATATCGACGAATCCATAGGGCCATGATCGCAAGTTCTTGAGCCTTCTTCCTTCTTCGACCCTTTTTTTATATACATATACTCAACACTGCCAAACCCTTCGGATTTTTGAATTAAGGAAGACATAATTTTGTTCAACATGATGGATGATTATGTTAGCGAGTCCGACAGCGACTACACCAGCTACTGGCGAGACTGGGTAAGTCAAACATAAGGGGAGCTTTGCGAACATGCGTTTCTCGGATATCTGGGGTTCGCCGCTTGCGCCATACGGGAGAGGACGTCGGATTGTTCTGCTTCAGACATTCGGACATTCAGATATTTAGACATGAAGGGCTGACTTGTGACACGCGCAATAGTTCATCTCTTCACGAGGAAACGAATACTTTTGCGAGATCGACGAGGACTACCTGACGGACCGATTCAACTTGACCGGTCTCAACACCGAGGTCCAGTACTATCAATATGCGCTCGACCTAGTCACCGACGTGTTTGACCTCGACTGCGACGATGAGATGCGCGAGGCTATCGAGAAGTCTGCTCGTCATCTTTATGGTCTGGTGCACGCGCGTTACATTGTCACCACTAGGGGTCTGACAAAGATGGTGAATACTCTCCCAGTTCAGAAATTAACGAGACGGGGACATCAGGTTTGCTAACGACTTGACAAAACAGCTCGACAAGTACAAAAAGGCCGAGTTCGGTAAATGCCCTCGTGTCATGTGTCACTCCCACCCCCTCCTCCCCATGGGCCTCTCCGACGTGCCCAACCTCAAACCCGTCAAACTCTACTGCACCCGATGCGAGGACATCTACAACCCCAAGTCCTCACGCCACGCCGCCATCGACGGCGCCTACTTTGGCACCTCCTTCCACAACATCCTCTTCCAGGTCTACCCTGCCCTCATCCCCACCAAGAGCGTCGAGCGATACACCCCGCGATGCTACGGCTTCAAGGTGCACGCCTCGGCGGCCCTGATCCGCTGGCAGAGCGCGAAGAGGGATGACATGAGGAGGAGGTTGCGCAAGCTGGAGATCGACACGGGGTTCAGAGATGAGATGGATGAGGAGGAAGACGAGGACGAGGTCGATGACGGGGCTCGGTTTGAGGGTATAGATGGGAGAATGGCCGGTACGGAGGCAGCTTGAGGAATGGATTTGGTCTACAAGCAGAAGAAGTGATTGGGATACGACGCAAGTGAGGACTTGGTATTCATTCAGCAAAGAACGACTCCTCTCTACGACATAACGCAGCCTTGATCCATCACAACCCCCCTGGTCTATCCCCATCCACCCATATCATACTCCAACTGGAGTTCATCCCCTTCCGCCTACCCACATGTCATCAGATTTCCGAAGCTCGACTCTTCCTGTCACGTCAGCATCAACCTTGTCTCAACGATTGTTCGCATTTATCCTTGTCTTTTTCTTCTTTCTCTTGTTCCCTTCCTTCTCTGTTTGGCGTTTTTCTTGAGGCAAAAAGGGGCCTTCTTTTTAGGTGTGTGGTTAAACTGGGGAGGAGTAGGTATTATTGCCTGTCTGGTTGCTTTTTAATTCATAAACATGAGAACAAAGTATGAAAGATCCGATTCTAAATTCCCATTCTAAAGTAATCATGTTGAGTGTCCTTGTATGGTCCTATTGATCGTGACGCATATGGACCGTTTATATATCAACCTGATCTCTTTTCAGTCCGTTGTTCCCCTTAACGTCATCACCAATGCCGTGCTAGAATGTCAAGAAAGTAACGTTGAAGTAGTCATATCATTCAAGTTCATATCATTCGCCAAAAAAGCAATCTCTATCTGTCCGAAACTGTTTCGCTATCCGAATGTGAGCCCCTTCTTTCCCTTTGGGATTCCTGTCCACGTCTAGAATTCCAACAAACAAAACAATCTCCAAAAGCTGATTGTCCTTTGTTCATTTCACAAGCTTTTCCCCATATGACAACCTGTTGGAGTATAAAAAGAGAAAGAGAAAGAGAAGAAAAAAGAACCAAGCCCCGCACCGATTTGATTAACCCCCGATGAAACTACATACTTTCGAAAGTGGTCGAAAGATTTTGAGTGAAAAAAGAAACAAGGGGAAAATACACAAACCCTTCAAGCAGGGCATAAAAAGAGAAGAGGGTGTCCCTTGGTGTCACTTAAACGCGACCTTCAAATCGGTTTCCTCCCATGTCGTTGGCTTCCAAAGCATCGCCTTGAACACCTTGAGCACCTTGAACGCCGTGAACTTGGCCATTGTGCATACGCTGAAGCTCAACATCCTGGAAACTAGGACCAGGTCGGGGATCAGCTTCTACGTCATGCTCACGATGAGCGTTTCGCTGCGCCAGCGACGACGTCGCAGCGGGATAGGATGTGTCGGCTGACAGGCCTGTTGAGCGATGCTGGCTCTGGCCGGTCAGGTCGTCATCCTCACCAGCATAACCCAGGCGACCAACACCTGCCCAGAAAGCGCGCTCATCACTTCGAGGACCCCACGCCCAGCCTGCACCAGCGCGGATAGGTAGATGGTAGTAACGGAAGCTGTAGATGGAGGTGACGGTACCCATCAGGAAGCCAAAGAGGATGTCGAAACCGTGGTGGCGGTAGTCGTACCATCGCGAAGAAGCAACGAAGATGGCAGTTGCGAATGGAATCAGTGTAAGAACCAGGAGGTAGATCGGAGGCGATGCAGCCTGGCTACGAAGAGACTGGATCTTGGCATTTTGCTGCTGAGCGTCGTTGCCAAAGGGAGAAACCTTGGTAGTGGGTGAGGAATTGAATGATCGGTTATCAAGTCCGCCTGCTCGCGATGGCTCATAAGGGTCGACGTCAGAACGGAGACGGGAAGGGAAAGCAGCATGAGAAGCAGCACCAGCGACGGCAGCAGCAGCAGGCATAACGAATGGAATCGTGACGGCGAATTTGCTGGCGAGGAACAAGGAGGCATAGATCAGACCGGCGGCAGCAGAGGAGGAATGGCCACTAGGATAGGATCGGAACCCATCATTAAGGATATGGGAATCGGTCTGGCGACAGATATCTGCCGAGACGAGCTCGCCGTTCATGCCGCTGAAGTTGAAGCCTCCCACGACGTATTTCTGGTAGTTGTCGATATCAGGGTTGCAGCGGGACAGCAGATCAGGTCGAGGCTTGCCAAAGATGTTCTTCATGGCCTCGGTGAACCACCAGGCAGAGACAAGGGCGAGGGCGAGGCCCAGGAGACCAACATGAAGCTCCCATAGCTTGCGCTTCCAGATGAGAAGCTTGGGTGTGTCCTTGGGGACGGTAGGTCCGGGAACAAAGATCAAGGACACGATAGCGATGATGACGATGGGTACGACGGCGTTGAGGATGAGAAGTAGGTAGGGCGGTACGAGTTCATGCTCGGTATATGGGAAGCTGGTAGAGGAATCGAGTTAGTAAAGAGAGGATATCGGGGGAGCAAGAAGTGAGTGACGCACGAGATGTTAGGGTCTACTAGAGAGAATGGTCGTTTGGCAGGTTCGATACGGCCGAGGACGATAGCAATACCGGCGACGAGAATAACGACGATCCAGTCAAAAGCATATGAGAGGAAGAGACGGATTGAGAAATGTCTGTCGCGTCTTAGACTGCGTAAATCAAACCCTGAGTCGGCCATCTTTCGGTATGGGTGCATAGTCGACCGAAAAGAGTGGGAAGAAGGGGGAGGGAGAATAGACCTAGATATGGAGGAAGGATAATAGGGAAGTTTGGGTAGTAGGTCCGGTAGTGGTAGTAGTGGTAGTGATAGTGTAGGGGGAGGGGGTGGGCATGTAGACAAAAGGCTCTAGTCTCGTCTTGACTTGACTTGAGGCACGAGGCGTCTCTGCAAACGTAAGGTAACGCTCAGTTTTGGTTGACTACCCGTCACTGTTCCGTCTTGTCGGAGTCTCGGGGCGTCTGAGAAATGGGAAAGGGAATGGGAATGGGGGAAAGGAAGGAATCAAGACGTCACTATAACCTAACTTAAGGGGAGATGCAGAGCAACTGAGCGAGACAGAGGACGAAGATCGAAAAGCGGACTACTCTTTTGTAGGTCGATCGGGCTGGCGTTGTCTTTTTTTGTAGGTTAAAGTGGACTGCCGGAGGTCGTGGAGGGGCGTGTGCCGTAGAAAGTCCAGGTAGATGTGGTCGAGCGTATGTCGTACAGACCAGTTGTCGATGTTATTCGGGGGTTGGATTAGGGGGCACTCGGTAAGTTGATGGAGTCCGCGGCTACCGGGTCTTTTGCACGGATCTTGTTCAGTTTTTGTCGAGTCACTTTGTGGAAGGCAAATTCTTTTTTTAATTGATCATCTCTTCTTAGCGGTCTTCAACGTTTTTGCACAGGTACGGATTGAGGCAGTGAAGAGGAGATGAGGAAGATGGGGGAAATGAAGATCTCACTTTGTCATCCGTCGTGGTTTGAGGTCGAGATTTTCTTGCTTGGGGTTAGCGGAGGAAGGGGGGAAGGAGTGACTGGGGGAAGGTCAACATGGACTAAACTTAAAAGAAAGGAAAGATGAGGACGACGTTTGATTGGCTCTGTCGTACAGCAAGCATGCATCCAAGGTAGCGGTACATGAGGGTCTTATTTTAAGGGACGGGACTTGGGGGACCAGGGCAAGGGAGACAGCAAAGCAACTCAGGAGACGAAGAATTAAAATAATACTGTAAAATAAAAAAGGTCAAGACATGCGCCAAGAAAGGAGGGTCTTGCGATACTCCGATTGATCATTTTCAAAGTTTCGTATCAACAGCGTTTAGCAGCCAACAGCATTTCGTGTCCCTATTCAATGTTTCGAATCTTCGTTGTTTTCTTTTCCCTTGACAAGCACAACTGTTCCAGCATGCGCGCGCTTGTAGCTGTACCTCCTACTAAGTCAAAGGACCTATGACGACAGAGCGATGACAAGAGGGGGGGATGGGGGGTGTGGGAGGAATCTTTGCAGCGCGACAAAAGGCTCCATCCAGGAATTGATCGCGTGGCCCAACGCCAAAATGCCCTTGAAATGGGTGCATACTTCCAGGTTTTCAGGGGGGTTGCTTCAGTGGGTTGTCAGCCAGCGCTTCTCTTTTTGCAGTGGGCTTTGCACAGCATTCTGCCTCACCAGCGCCTCAGCTGAGCACATCCCTTTGTTCTTTGTCTTGTCCACCCATGTCGGAAATACGATACCCTACAATCATAGCAATAAGAAATATAAAATATAAAATAAATAAATAAAAGCATCTGTTTTGATCCAAGGGGAAATGAATGTAGAAGAGAGAAAAAAAGGAAGAAAAAAAAGAGGGATCTCGTTCACTCATTAAACCATTCGATCAGTGGCTTGCTCACCTACCGAAGTCCGTCGGCGATCTAATCATTAGAACGAGACACTATTTCATACCCAGGCCCGAAAGCTACATATTCACCTCCTGCCAAGGCACAGCCACATTAAAGAACAAAAACAGAAATCGATGTGCTCTTAAAGTAATGTCTAATGCATCCGCATATTAATTGCTGACCCGAATGCTACAGCATCCCATTTCTCTTCTCTCAATGATACCCAGAGAAAGATCCTATTGCTCACATTAATTAATGAGGGGCTGATGATCTGCACTTAACCTTCATCCAGTGTACTCGCAGTCAGTACTATGATAGCACTGTAATTCCAAGTCACCGCCCTGTAAGAAAGAAAAAAAGGTTAAGAAACCTGCCTGCCATAAAAAAACCTCCCGAAGCTCTTGTGGTGGTGACCAGGATTGGCCCCACTAACCTTAATTCCAGCTGCATACACCCCTCGTCACGTCAAAAAAAGAGCAATCTCATTCCAGGATTTCAATCTACCCAAAACACATGATAAATTCACTGTTCAATCCAAATCATTAAATTCAACTTCGCGGCTGATCTTCACGCCGTTGAAATAGATCGGTCATCGTAAATAAGTAATACACAACATCTTCCATCCTTTCTTGCTTATGCTCAGCCTGCCCTGCCTCGCCTAGCCTTGTCTAGTGGGCTTAGGGGTGTGTACAGTAGAAACAACAAATGTAAGGGTTATTGGATTTCAGTGTCTTCAATTACGTGGCTCGACGAGGCTGTGCAAAAAAAAAAAAAAAAAAAAAAAAAAAAAAAAAAAAAAAAAAAAAAAAAAAAAAAAGACAAAAACTTGTGGGTTTATGGAACGCATACGAGAGGATCACAAAGTTCCGGACTCTTAGTAGCCAGCTGCTGAATAATTCTGATTTGGAGAATATTGTCGGCTTCTCTCTCAGCTGAGATGAAGTCTTGGTTCCTGAGCTAATACTTATAAGTTATTAGGCGCATCGTAAAGTCGTAAAGAACCATGTCGAGACTATTTCTAGCATCTGATTTGAGTACTTACGCAACTCTGGGCATGTCCATGTATCACATATTATTTCTTTACCCTGACTTTTGAAAATAATGTCCTCGCTTCCTTGCTGAAACATTGCAAACCAATCTGCCTCAGAATAGTCCCCTTTTGTTTTATGCCTTCACTTAAGAAACACAGACGTTTCAGCTAACACCATTACAAACACGATAGCTATGCCCTGTAACATAAGGTAGCGATGGAGATCGAGGTGTGTCAAACTCGTCAGGAAACTGCATCTGTGCTCCATATGCTCATGCTTGTTTCAATATTACTTCCGATACCTCCCATTTAATCAGTTGAGCTGTCAGGTTCATAGTTGAAAGCACGAACCATGAGCTCCGATGTGCTTGGTCAGCTAAGCCTCACACAACGAGGTAAACAAACCTCTTGCCCGGTAACGTGGACGCCAAAGTCTAGACCGTATCATCCGTACTTTCAACAACAATCAACTTCAAGCTTGTAGAACACACTCCTGCCTTCGAACGTCGAGGGCACACAGCGCCTCTCTATAGTATCACATATAGTACAATGAGGCGTCATAATATACAATGTACTGGCACGCTCCCAACTTCCCCTCTGCCGTTGCCGTTGTCGTTGCCCTTACTTTTTTGCCCATGACATGTTTACATCAAATTCAAACGTTCACCCCTACACCTAGTTCGCCTTGTCACGTCGCTTGCCGTGGTTTCGAGGACGAGGAACAACAACCCATTTGTTGACGTTGTGCTTGCGACGGGTCTTGTAACCACTCTTGGTCTACACAGGGTATTAGTCTCATAATGACTCAAAGGGCTGGCTTGATCAACTTACAGGAACACCCCAAGGGCTGACAGGATGACGATTACCCTTCGATTTACCTCTACCACCACCGTGAGGATGATCAACTGTAGTCTGTTAGCATGTATTGACTTAAATAATCATCTGCCAAGTACGAACCCTTGTTCATAGCAACACCACGGACTGTAGGTCGGATGTTGAGCCAGCGGCTTCGTCCAGCCTTGCCCAACTGTCGGTAGTGGTGGTGAATGTTGCTGGCAACGCCAATAGTCGCGCAGGCATCCTTGCTGACTCGTCGAACTTCACCACTTTGCAGCCGCACCTCGACATACTTGCCGGTCATGACCCTGGTTCCATCGTCCTTGGTCTCCTCGTTCTTGTTGACAATAACAGCTGAAGTACCGGCGCTACGGCAGAACACAGCACCCCGCTTGGCCGCAGATCCAACAGCGAAAACAGTGGTGCCGACGGGAATCATGTGCATGGGCAGACAGTTGCCTCGGAAAGCAGTCTTGGCAGCAAGAATACCGGGATCGATGATACCACCCATGCTGTCAAGGAGATCCTGAGGAATACCAGATCGATAGCTGTGCACGATATCGCCAGACCTTAGGCCATCAGAGGCGAGGATGTAAGTGTGACGACCGGTGGCCTGCTCAGTGACGAGAGCAATGTGGGCACTACGGCCAGGGTCGTACTCAATGCGCTCTACCAGATGAGGTCCAGGACGGTTGCGGATAAAGTCCACTGTTCTTATCCTCCTCTTAGCACCACCACCACGATGTCTCACGGTGATTCTTCCAGACACATTTCGACCACCTTTAGCTTGGCCCTTCTTGGGGAATGTCAATGGCAGAAAAGGGCGTCCCTTCCAGAGATGGTCGTTGATCGGTCGCTTCAAATGTCTCACACCGGGGGTTCGGGGCTTGTAGGTTCGAAGGATAGCAGACTGGCCGCCAGGTCTATCGTTCTTGAAAGTTGTCGCATCGCTTGCGGCGGGTGTTTCGGCTGCAGTCTTGCCGACTGTTGCATATGATCGGGGGAGTGAACGGCTGAGAGCAAGGCGGGCGAAGCCTTGACGCATTGCTGCGAGCTGGAAACCAGACTGCAGCATTTTAAAAGTATGTTGTCCGGAACCCAGTACTCTAACGCATTAAAACTGTCAAGTGGCCGAGGAAAGTCGACTATCGTGGGGTCGAGGGGTTTCGATATAGAAAAGGAGCTTTGCCGATAGAGCTCTTTACAGACAACCAACAGGCATTGACTGACCGGAACACCTTCAGGTCAATCAAAGTCCCTCGGAGTAACGCTGAGATCAATTCAACGATACTCACTGACTATCGAGGGTACTGGCAAACAATAACGCTCACCAATTCGTCCGTTTGAGTTGGTGTTGTATGTCGTTCGAGGTTGCTTTCCCACCGTCGAAATTTCTTCGGACACTGAATAATGTTAAGCCGAGATGGAAGAGCTTCCCTCGCTATGCACCGCCACGTATCGACCGCGACAGAATGTGGCTAATGGCGACTTGTCACCTCGCGATCAGCCACATGGCCTGTGCCCGGCGTGCAGCGAGCCTCCCGATGGCTGGGCCAATTGCAGAAGCGTTGCTCGGCGGTTGTCACTGTTGACTGTGGAGCTGTGGAGACATTCTCGAGCAGGTACGTACTTTTCACTCGCTCGCGCTGCTCCCGTCGTCGCGTTTGGAGCCTCTCATCCCAGGTCAGTCTCTTCATGTCCAATGTTCATTTCTAGCAGATATCCGCCCCTCCACAAAAACCAGCAATCCAGATTTTGAACCCTATCTTTGTTGTTCCTATTCTATCCCGTCCTGACCTGTCCTGTCATTCATCTCAGCTTGAGCCTTAACTCTACCTTTTTACTCTTCCTGCTCTCCTTATTCCTTTCTCTCTCCTCCACTCACTACATCTTTCTCTTATCAATCCGCTGTTTCACTACAGCCTCTCGATCCATCTCAGTCGCAGCAGCAAGCAGCTCACGCGTTTTCTCACGCTCTCAACCACCAAAAGGACCTGCTTGTTACGGGCCTTACCTTGCTTGCCCTGTCACGTCTCCCTTTGTCGACATCCAATCCTCTGTCCTCTAGTGGACTTAGTGGGGCATCCACGCTTGGAAATCTGACGTAGCAACCGCTTCGCGAAGCCGCCCAGGCGCGACACCAACTTGCATCAGAGAAAAAAGGTACGTACCCTAGCCCGCGACCTGGCAGGCCTTGCTCCACGTCCGTCTCCATGGCTCCGCTCCTCAAAACACTTCCATCGCCCTCAACGACCACACTACTCTCCAACATAAACATCTCGCTTCCGCCTTGGAGCTCTTGATTGTCCTTGTCCTCTATTCCTCTCTTCTTCAATCATTTCTTCATTGTGTGGGCCGGGGCAGTCGACTAACACTTCAACCTTCCAACAGTCCTTGACCATATATTCTTGCAGTCACAACATTCCTTTCGCGCCGTGTTGTGTTGGCCATCCTTCCGCCTTTGATCCAGAGGTTCGTACTCGAAATTCCTTGGATGATTTCATTGTCTCAAGATCAATACGTCTACTTGACGCCTTTGACTTGTGCAATCAGCCTCCTTTTCTCTTTCATGATCTTTTTCTCGACGCGTCGGCTAACGTGAATTACCAGCTCGGCCTCTGGTTTTTCACCATCAGATCCTAGTCAAGTAGCAACTAGACTTTCAATATGCCTCCAGTAAGACGTCCTCGACGCGATGCCGCCGCTGGCGTTTCGATTGCATCAATTCAATCTAACACATCTCTTAGGGTCGTCCTGCTCGTACGCGCCTCGTCTCTAACGAGAATGACGAGAACAATGTCACAACGACGCGTATGACCCGAGCAAAGGCTGCTGCCCTCAGTGTCGACGAGCTTGCCATGCCCACCAAGGCTGCCCTACAAACAAAAAAGACTGCCACCAACGGTACTGCCGCTGCTGGTGCCCGAAGACGCGGTGTTTTGGGTGACGTGAGCAATGTTGGAAAGGTCAACGGCGTGGAAGGAAAGAAAGCCACCGGCAAGGGACTCGTTTCCAAGGCCGCCCAGACCAATGGTGTCAAGAAGAGCACTGCACGAACAACCAGAGGACCTGCCCTTGCCAACAAGGATGCCAACAAGACTGAGCAGCCCCGAAGCGGCTCTGGAGCTCTGTCCAAGCGCAAAGAGCCCAGACAGACTACCGATACGCGTCCCACAAAGAGGACTCACGGCCTGGAGCAGGAGCCTACGGGACAATCCATTGAAAAGGTTGTGCAGCCTGAGCCCGAGGTTGAGATCGAAGTCGCCGAGGCTGTCATCATCGAGGAAGAGAAGGACCTGCGAGAGGGTGTCAAGGATCTCGATAGCGAAGACCTTGACGACCCTCTCATGGTTGCTGAGTACGCCAACGAGATCTTCGAATACCTCCGTGACCTTGAGGTCAAGTCCATCCCCAACCCTCAGTACATGGCCCACCAAGATGAACTCGAATGGAAGACGCGTGGTATTCTGATTGACTGGCTCATCGAGGTCCACACCCGCTTCCACCTTTTGCCTGAAACTCTCTTCCTCGCCATCAACATCATTGATCGTTTCCTCTCAGAAAAGGTCGTCCAGCTCGACCGTCTCCAGCTCGTTGGTATCACTGCCATGTTCATCGCCTCCAAGTACGAGGAGGTTCTGTCCCCTCATGTCGAGAACTTCAGACGCATTGCTGATGACGGCTTCACCGAGGCCGAGATTCTGAGTGCCGAGCGATTCGTCCTGAGCACCCTCAACTACGACCTCAGCTATCCCAACCCCATGAACTTCCTTCGCCGTGTTTCAAAGGCCGACAACTACGACATTCAGTCTCGAACAATCGGCAAGTATTTGATGGAGATTAGCTTGTTGGATCACCGATTCATGGCCTACCGACCTAGCCATGTTGCTGCTGGTGCTATGTACCTGGCAAGACTCATGCTTGATCGTGGTGAATGGGTATGTAAACAAATAACAAAGAAATGACAACAGGAAAAGACTAACAGGTGTACAGGATGCTACCCTTGCCTACTATGCCGGTTACACCGAGGATGAGATTGAGCCTGTAGTCCACATCATGGTCGACTACCTCTCTCGTCCCGTTGTGCATGAGGCCTTTTACAAGAAGTATGCCAGTAAGAAGTTCCTCAAGGGTATGTTTATTCCATGTTTCGTTTTACTGCTCCTCACTAATATGACTCCAGCCTCCATCCTCTCGCGCCAGTGGGCCAAGAAGAATGCCGTCCTGTTTGGCATTACCGATAACGACCTGTCGCTTGATCAGATCTCATAAACATCTCGACTTATTCATTGCAGCACTACCTCTTCAATGACAAGGCCACCAGGCAACTGGTATGCAGTCGATGTTGGCTGCACACATCATTTCGTTTTATGACATTAATAGATCAACGACGCCCTTCGATCACAACATGGGCCATCATGATACCTCGGCAGCTGTCGATGATGGGCGAGGAGCTCCTGATGAGCACTTGACTCTTGTCTGGATTCACATTGTCACTGCCTGTCTTGTCGACAGGATGCATTTTGCGATTGTCTCTGGTTACTTCACATTTTTAAGCATGCTATTTGTTGTCATACACGGCGTAAGGAGTCACGGGCGTAGGAGCTCTCGAGGGCTTGGTTTGAAACTGGTTGGAGTTGGCTGAGTGCAGTCGCGCCGAACTTGGGGGGGCCAAAGGGGCCATAGGGATGGGATAATGGGAAGAACTGCTGGCCGCCAGCCATGAACTTGTTTCGAATCAAAGCTGTGCTTTGGAAGACTGATGGTCTGGTAGAGAGAATTATTGGTGGCTCTATTGTGGGATCTGGATGTGATCCACGTGCATCTCTTTGGGCTGTTTGTCTTGCAAGGAACCGTTGATAGAAAAATTGTACATATACCATTATCGGACTACGAAAAGGCTCAGAATATCTGGAATGAAGGAATTACTGCTGTTACGCGCTTCACGCATTGACTTCTTCATTCATCCATCGACTGGCTGAATCAACACATCGGGTGTAAACAAACTGACTGACCAAGATGGGTTAGCATGACCGATTTCCTTTGTCCTTGGGGTCATTGACCATCAGCTGAGCCTGCCCCTCACTTGTTCCTTGCTTGAAAACATGCTTGACCTTGGTCAGGGTTTGTTTTGTTGACATTGTCGCCTTGGGCCTAGACCCGTTGCTGTTGGAAACGTTGGAATGGACACATGCGTAGTACAGAAATTGGGACCCGCTTACATGCAGGATATTGCCCTGCAGGGTACTTGTGGGAAAAGAAAAAAAAAAAAAAAAAAAAAAAAAAAAAGGTCGTCCCAAAAGGGAGAATAGGAAAAGTGAATTTCACCAGCCTTTATTCTTGAAAGTGGCGGTGCGGATGGGAGGAGCTTGCGCCACAGGTTTGATGTCTCCATTTCGCGAATAGCTCGTGTACCAAGCTACATTTAAACTGTGAAGCTACATCAGTTCTATTGGACATATACGCGGCACATGAAGGCTCACGCATCAGGTTTTCAAAGTCTTTACGTTGATCGTGACCGGGAACTTCTATTAAATCAGTTGACTCGATCTGAAATTTAACACTACTGAACATTATCACGGTAAACCCATCTCAATATCGTTTCGCGATGGCTCCCGTTCTCAGAGCCCGACAAAGTCTTTCAAAGGATAAGTTCTCTGGATACTTTGGCAGCTTGAGAAGTCAGCCGTATAACGATCCTAGCACATCAAGAAGCGCCAATTCTCAGAGGTGAGTACAGAATTCTAGCCGGCTTTATACTTGTGTATCTAACGAGGTGGACAGTTTGAGATGCATAGCGTGGAATACATTAGGAACGTTGGTTGCTACAGGATCTTCAGGGAGTGTTCTCAGAGTCTGTACGTTAATATCGAGGCCCCTCTGTTTCCAGACCTTTCTAGGATGACATGCTGATGTTTTCATGTTCTAGGGAACCCTGAGAAGCCTCACATAAAGTTCTCAACCGAGCTAAAGGGTCATTCGGCGTCGGTTGAAAAGGTCGCTTTCAACCCTACCAAGGACGCTGAGCTGTGCAGCGTGAGCAGTGATGGGGTTGTCAAGTTCTGGGACGTAAGGACAAAGGCATGCTTCAACGAGGTTAAGAATCTCGGGGATGCCTTTACGCTGGTCTGGGCGCCAGATGGGCAGACACTTATTGTGGGCAACAAGGTATGTTTTGTCTGCTCTTCTTGGAAGACGATCTTGAACTAATGTGATGTTCATCAAGGCCGACACTCTATATGTTCTATCACCTACGCAAAGCACACCGATTAGCTCGTTCGAGATGCCCACGCAGACAAATCAAGTTGCCTTTTGCTGGAGCGGTGAAAAGGTCTTCGTGACGACGGCTGAGGGGCGCATCCGAATTCTATCGTATCCGGCTTTCGAGCCTGTTCTGTACAAGAATCATGGAGAAGAGTCCGAGGAGTTTATGCTTAACGGCCACACATCATCATGCCTCACGGCGGAGCTACAGCCTACGGGGCGTTATCTTGCTACGGGAGGTTCAGATTCGATCATTGCATTGTGGGATACCAAGGATTGGATATGTCAGAGGACAATCACAAGAATGGTTGGTCCCGTGAGGAGTCTCAGTACGTTGGTGTCCCCGGGTTGTGTCCCTGTTGCATGCTAATTGATGTTCCAAGGTTTCACGTTCGATGGAAGCTTTATCGTGGGAGGAAGTGACGAGGGTAAGTTTCTGGAGTCAATCTGTTCTTGGGGGAGATTGAATTGTGCTAATCATGATGTAGGAACCGGTCTTGAAGTGTCGCATGTCGAGACGGGAGAGCATGTTCATACGTTCAAGACTGCCGGACCATGCCCTGTGGTGGCATGGGCACCAACACGGTACTGTCTTGCGTACAGTGATTTAGGCATTTTGAGGATCGTGGGTGTAGACGCTGATAGAAAATAGTCGATATGACAAAGGGGGTTTCTAGAGAGTAGGAGCGCCAGAAAACAGGTGTTTGCGTTAATCGACTTCTGGGGAACTGGAAGTGCAATTGTTAATATCATTTGACCGGTGTATCAATAGCCTGCGGTTACATTGGTTATGGATGTTGATGACACGCTGTGTCAGACGGGATAATGCAGCGCCGACTAAGACGGGAAGGATTTTTGTGATGGGTATTGTGCAACGGCGGCTTCTTCAGTGTGATCGGATAAACCGACGTAAGGCTGGATTTCTACAAGTATCCATTTAATTGATTTTTTGAAGAATTTGGGTTAACGATTACCGATGTTTTTAAACATCATTCACAGACCTCTCTAACTTGCTATCGTGTGGTGTGGTTGTTTTGCACGAGACACAGTGGATTACCCTACATGCCCAATTTCAATTGACAAACATACTTGACTATGACCAAGACAAGTTTAGTGAGGGCTTGATATATTGCCAGCAATTTTCGTCACATATATTTTACCTGTACTTACGGGTATAAATCTCTTATTTGCAGATCTCGTTGAAATAGCGGTCTCGTCAACATATTATGGCTGATATGATGCTGCTAGTTCATATGTTAGTTTCCGTCTAAGTCTGAGATGATAACAACAACAACAACAACATCACCAAGAGAGACATGCATTAGAAAATACGACAACAAGGAAATATTGAAGGTGTGGCTTTCCATCATGTGTTGTTAGAAAGGTCATCTCATAGCGGCCATCCGCGTCCATCATACAATTCAACGACAAACACATTGGTTGCCAGAGAATAAGTGTCCAGTGGTGTAATGAACAGGCTTACATAGACGCGTCAACAATTAGAACAGGGTTGAGACAGTTGATCGAGAAATGTCGTAAACTTCGACTCGGAACTTCGGCAAGGGCGCATGGGAGAGGGGGAGAAGGGGAAGAAACAGGGGGGCTGAATCACGTTTGACTTTTGGTCAAGATGTGAAAAGAAAGAAGGTTGCGATAGAAATGCAACGACGGAAAGTTTTATTTCTCTCGTGCTTTTTGTTTATAACTTTATTGTGTTTTAGTTTGTTAATTGTTAATCTTCAGCCTGATAGTCTTGCTTAAAGATGTCATGAACATGACTGAGGTAGGTATTGTTATTAGAGCTATCACCACAACTCATCTGCACTTTCGCATACAGACAGATCTTCTCTGCCAAACCTGAAATGAGCCACGTTTTCGTTTAATCGATGACGAACACGTCCCTTGTACTCTGTAGCTATCAGATAAACTGACAAGGGGTTTGTCAGTTGTTGAAGAACAAACCTGGTAGAAAAGCTCGACACCTAACCAGCTAGTTACCTAACTAATCCGTGAACCTTTGGATTTTTCCCCAGGGAAATGAACCAGATCGTCGAGGCGTTGCATTTCGTGGCTATGCTGGCAGCTTAATACGAAAAATGGGGTGAAGAAGTCTGTACCGCATTCACGCTGTGAGACTTTGGGATGATGAGTAATGAATGGATGGGACCCCATGGCCACGATCTGAGTAAGGGGGTAAGGGGGTTTGGTTTATGGTGTTGGTTTACAGTGTCTTGATCCCTGAATTGTCAACTGTGTTGTGTGGTGAGGATGTGATCCTGCTGCGGGCATGTGCGTTCGATACAAAAGGCGAGAGAAGAGAGAGCAAGAGCAACTCAAAAGGCCTAGCAAATATCTTACTAAGTACCAATCCATCACAATTAATTTTGTCAATTGACCTCGTTTTCTTTCTTTCTCCTTAAACAGGCAGGCAGTTCCTACAACGTATGCCTCACCTGAAATTGTCAGAGGCAGGTACTGTACATTGAAATAAAAACCCCTCCAATCCACAGCGTCAGGGTCCCCTTTCATCTTCCCACCCTCCCCCTCCAGCTAACCGACCTCTCATACCACACCACACCCCCACTGACACCTCCTAATAGGCTCCTCCCCGCCGGAACTTGCTTCCTTCCATGGGGCCTCCAGCCTGGTCAGGTAGGGCAGGCCCAGGGAGGTATCTTCCTTCCATGTCTTTTCTGCTCCACCCGCTTCCTCCTCCAGCTGGGCTAGATTGACAACGTGAAATCTGTAGATAGTCTAGCCTAACCCAGTCTTACAACTTCTCTTCTTCCTCCATTCAGAAAAACATTGTTCACATTATTTACCCATCTTGCCAGCCCTTTTTCTCAATACCATTTCTCGGCCACCTCCATTCGTAGACCTTCTTTCGATTAAGCTCCTATAACTTATCCCGCCCGCCCCGATCCGGATACTGTACTTGAATGCACTCCGAAATCTTACCTCGTCTTATCTCCGTGTCGCTCCTTCACTCACCGTCCTGAATATTCCGACCTCCGGATATATCAGGTTCTCTACATCACATTAGCAACTCAATAGCATTTAGTAAACACCCGAACCTTCGATTGATAAACGAGCGTACCCGGCTCGACTTTACGCAGCATCATACCAAGCAAAAGGCCCGGAGATCGTAATGACAAATCCGCCTGGAGACGGCGGTGGCAGCCACAAACGGCCCCGAAGTTCCAACTCAGATGTTCAAGAGACCGCGCCTCCACAAGATTCCATCCCAGATAACTCAAGCGTCCCCAAACCGAAGCGACTAGCTTGTGTCATATGCAGAAAACGAAAATTGAAGTGCGACGGTGTCCGTCCAAGCTGTAGTACATGTTCTCGTCTTGGTCACTCATGCGCTTACGACGAGCAACGGAGGAAGAGTGGCCCCAAGCGCGGCTATGTTAAGGCTCTCGAGGAACGACTCAGTGAGTCCCTTTTCACCATATGAAGCCCTGCTGTCCAGTTTGCATTCGCCTGCCAGTCTCTACTTGCCTACTGACCTGCTTCTTCTAGAGCAAGTCGAGACCCTGCTGAATAAGACGCAAGATGCGCCATCGACCGCACCCCAGAATCTTAGCATGCCAATGCCTGCTCCTCCACAGACCACGAACGCACCGAACATAAGCATGCCGAATGCGACACTGAACTTGGCAGATGATGGCGATCTGGGTCAGTGGACCTTCAACGGCGACTCACCCCAGCCTGCAAATATGGATGACTTCAACTTCAACGCCAGTATGAATATGGGTGTGAATAATGCCAGCGGCACTTTCACCTGGGAGATGATTGGCCTAGGCCTCGAGGAACCTCTACCGCCTCAAGAAACGATTGATGAGCTTCACCAACTATATTTCGAAAAGATTCACCCGTCCATTCCAATGATACACAAGTACCGGTACCTTGCCGCTATGAATCTGTGCGTTTATTTGCCGTCTTGCACAGTCCAAGATATTCAAGCTAACAACATGTAGTGCTCCGAACCGACGTCCTCCAGTATGTCTACGTTATGCTATGTGGACAATGGCCTGCTCGATCACGGATCGATTTGCGGATCTCAAAGATTTGTTTTATCGAAGAGCGCGCAAATACATCGAGGCAGATTATACCAAGGGATATGGAGAACACATGATATCTGTTGCCCATTGCCAAACCCATATCCTTCTCTCGGCCTACGAAATGAAGATGATGTACTTCCCTCGAGCTTGGGTCAACACAGGCTCTGCCATCCGCTTAGCTCAAATGTATGTACTAGTGAAACCCCGACCTGCCCCTCCTTGTCTCTAACTTCCTGTAGGATCGGACTTCATCGCCTAGACGGTACCGGACTTGACGTCAAGCAGTGTCTCGGGCCACCAAAGGATTGGACTGAGCAAGAAGAGCGGCGACGAACGTTTTGGATGGCCTTTTGCCAAGACCGGTATGCGAGCATAGGCACCGGCTGGCCCATGACGATCGATGAGCGTGACATCCTGACGAACCTTCCCTCTTCAGAGGAAGCCTTCAATATGAGCCGACCTGAGCAGACGCAGTCACTAAATGAATCCACAAGCCCAGCGGGTGCCAGCAAACTCTCTCCGTATGGCGGAATCGTGCTCATGGCTTGCTTGTTCGGCCGGAATTTGGTACATCTACACCGCCCCGACGCCGACGATCTCGATCACGACCTCAATGGGCCATTCTGGAAACGACATCGTCAGATGGACAACATCCTTCTCAATACATCGCTATGCCTCCCTCCCCAGCTCAAGTTGCCTGCTGGCCTCGCGAACCCCAACATCGTCTTCACCAACATGAGTATACACACCTCGACCATCTGTTTACACCAAGCTGCCATCTTCAAGGCCGAGAAGAATAAGCTTCCTGCATCCGTAGGCGCAGAGAGTAAGATTCGATGTATAACAGCTGCCAACGAAATTGCTACCATAATGCGGATGATCTCGCATATGGACCTTTCCACGGTAAATCAAGGTTTCCAAGAACAACGGCGTAGCCTAGTTTGCTAACTCGAATCAGGTCAACCCCTTTATATCGTTTTGTCTCTACGTTTCTGCTCGAGTCTTTGTCCAGTACCTCAAAAGTCGTCCAGATGATAGTCAAAAGGTTGATGCGCTTCAGTTCTTGTTGTCAGCAATGAATGCGCTCAAGCGCCGAAACCCCCTGACAGAGTCGTTTATTGTTCAACTTGATGTTGATCTGGAAGCACTCGCCTTGAGGATACCAAAATTGAAGGCTGCTTTCCAGCATAGCAATGACTTGGTATGTATATCTATGGCAAACATGATGCATTGCCTAAGCTAACTTGTCCAGTCCGAGGTAGCAAGATGTGGTGGGATGGAGCCCCGAGGTCCAGTTTGTGACAATCCCGAGGGTGTGCAAGGCATCATGGCCTATCGCAACGAATATTCTTATACGCAGGCGGGAGGGGATGATGGGAACCCAGCAATGACGGGCGGTTTTGAACCCAACAATGATTCACAGGGACTCGGCAACCCTGGTGATGGTGGGTTTTCTGGCCAGCAATGGATAACCTCGGATCACTCGCTGCCGATACTGACGCCGAGCTCTGGTGCAGCGGGTGACAAGGCCGGCTCTGGCCTATCGGGTTTTGGTGATGCCGGAGGGGATAGTCAGGGAACGTCAGGTTCTCCAGACGGGGTACAATCAAACAAGCCAACACCGAACTCGAGCACAGGTGGTGGTTCTGGGGATCGGATGCATCTGGGCCCGGGGCAACTCAACGGCTCCGGGCATAATTCGTTCCAGGCAAGTCCGATGTCACCGAACCAAACCATGATGAACCCTGGGATGCTTGACGGCAACACGCAAGGTCTGTTTTCAGAAACCGGGGGGTTTAGCATACCGACGACACTCGACCAGTCAGGAGTATTCGCAATGCCGGACAACTGGGGTGACATCCAGGGGGCCAATGGAGTGGCGCCAGTGGGCGAGAATGTGTTACGAGCATTAATGAACATGGGACCTATGGACGCAATGGATCTTTCGTCTTGGGAAACTCGAAATAATTAGAGGACGGGCAGCAATTTAAGAAATGGTTGATACTGAGTACATATAACGGATGGTGGAAATTTGGGCAAAGCCAAGGGCGTTTCTGGGGCAAGGGGAGATAAGGACAAACCTCCCTTTTGATAGTAGTGTATGATATATGTCAACACCGGAATGGACGGGTTTCTCAGGAAGTGCTCACTGGGATTCATTTGATCAGGCACTGTTTTAACATGGGAATAGAACACCCTTGAATATGCTCGGTATAAAAACACCTCAGCTATGAGACGCAGGTTTACTCCTTATTCTTTCTTGACTGTTCGGGATTTGCAAGCGCATCGACATTCCAACGTGGGTCATCACTGTCATTGACAGGTGCCCAGCCGAGTTGGATCTGTTAGATTTTGTGAGTATCGATCCAACCTCATGAACATAGAAACGGGAGAGAACTGACCTGCATCGTCTTCTGATCCCAATCCTTTGTAAAACTCTTAATCTTACCATCCTCGACCTCAAATATCGCAGCAGCACACCACTGAGCTTCCCTCCCTGTAGCCTCTATCCCCTTGTACGGTTCACCACAGTGACTCCCCCTCGCCGTGTACCTCAGCAGAACGTGTCCATCCTTGGCCCACGCCTGGTCGAACCGTAGGATTTCCAGGTCATTGACGCTCTTCATGACGACTGAGTGAGACTCTGCGTAGTCCATGGGCGTCTCACAGCCGGGGAAGGTGGCGGGGGACCAGAACCAACTGTTTTGGTGGCAGAGATGGGATACGGACGAGGAGCCTTTGTTTTTGGTGGGGGAGTAGGCGATGCTCATGTATTCTTTGCATAGATCGATGTTTTTCTGAGAGATATTAGAAGGTTTGAGGTGTTGTGAGATGAAGGGGAAAGTACCTGTTCTTGATCTGTTTGGGCGGGAGATGAAACTCCTGGTGGTTGAGGGTTTGAAGACATTGTTGGGTATAAGTGAAGATGTGTATATGTAGGGATATTGTGAGATGGTATCGAGAGAGTCTGGTGTTTTGGTAGATGAAACGAGAGAGAATAAAGTGTTTCTGAAAACCTATCATGAGATAGATTTCATGACATCAACTAGGTACATCCCCTCCCTCCAACTCCCGGCACGACCCATTGAATAGCGCATCTAACACGGCATCATGATGAGGTTCGAGACGATCTCTTGCCATAGATTCACAGTCGGTGTGTGAATAGAGACAGAAAAACCCCACCATTGTGATGGCCCGTGCAACGTTGCCGCCCTTTGAGGCTGAAATGGAACTCGCAGCTTCCCGTTCCACAAAAACCAGTCCTCCATAGCGTAGACACGCTGAACGGTAAAAGCAGCAACAAGAAAAAAAAAAAAAAAAGAGACAAGGAAGGCGCAGAGAAACAAAGGCACCAGTTTTATTTCGCTGAGTGCTTCTATTTCTTGTCTAAACGGCCCCACTTCGGTCCTGGGCTTCCGGCCATGGCTGCCCCGCCCCCGCCTTCACTCCCCGGATCCGACGCCGGTCTATCAGTCACAATCCTTCCGCATGTTCCTCATCCTCAGGACGTTGCTCAGTACAGTGACCACCTGGGTCTTGGGTTGGATGGATATGTCACGCAGCAGCTTCAGGATGAGTACAGGCTGCCGGCTTCTGATGGCCAGTTTGGTGTTCTGGCGCCGACGTATATGCCTGCGCCAGTTATCGAACCACATCAGTTACAGGGTGGTTTTGAGGCTGGACAACAGCCCGTTGAGAGGTCGAATGGCCAGTTGAGTAGTAGGATTGTGATTGACCCTCCGGATTTGGAGGTTTGGAGGGAGAGGTTGTTTAACGTAGATGAAACCATAGTCCTCACACATGAGCAGTAAACACTCTCGCCCTTCCTCTAACAATAACACATGAGCTTAAAAACTGACCACGTACTCAGGTTCGAGACATACTTCCCACACGTCGACAACGTCTACTCCCACCGTTCCACCCAGCGCTACAAACGCAAACCCTTCATCTCCCACTACTGGGATTGCCGCATGAAAGGCCGTCCCTCTGGCACGCCTAAATCCGACGACCCGGCCAAGAAGAAGCGCAAGCGTAGCGCACGGGAGCGCGACCTATGCGACGTCAAGATCAAGATCACGGAGTATCTCCAGGGGGAGCACAGGACGTGGACGATACAGAGAGTTAATGGTAATGGTGGAAATGGAAAAGGCGATGGCGTTGCGGGACCGCATAAACATTCGTTGGGGAGAAGTGACGAGATTAAGAAGAATAGTGTGCAGAGGTATCTAGCAGAGAGGGACAAAGCAAATAAGAGAGCCCAAGTATGTTTGTTTCCACTTTTCTTTCCGACGTCTTATTGAGTATCGTCCACTGACATCGTCACGAGAAACCTGCTGGACATAAAGCCACAGGCACAGCCTTATCAACCATCAAGAAACACAGCAAGGACAACCCCCTCAAACTCTACGCTTCATGTCTATGGTCAGTCTACTCTTCTCATACACCAAAGTAACTACTTGCCAACTCCATAGTCCCTTCTCTCAACGTATCTGGATTGCTCTCGAAGTAAAAGGTCTACCGTACCAGTACTGTGAAACGGATCCTTTTCAGAGACCGACGAACTTGTCAGATGGCGTACCTGCTATACGACATGACAACTGGTCATGTAACAACAGCAGTGTGATTCTGGAATATGTCTGTACCATATCTTACGATTCTGTGATGTTTCAATAACTGATATAAAGTAGCTGGAGGAGATTGATCAGAGTACACCACTTCTTACAAGTGATGTTCGAATGAGAGCAAATTGTCGTTTCTGGATTAACCATGTAAGTCAATGTTAAGACCTGAGTAAACAGGACTGACTGATATGATACCCAGATAAACACCCATATTGTTCCCTCATTCTACACCAGCCTCCAAACCCACCAATATGAACACCTCACAACAACCATCACAACACTCACCCAAGCCGCGCACTCACAAGTATGCATCGCTGCCCTTCTTCCCCACAATCGACCGTTTCATCAACTGACTTGATCAAACAGGGCCCCTTCTTTCTCGGCGAGTCACTTAGTCTAGTAGACGTACATTTCGCCCCCTTTGCTCTACGTCTATCACGAGTCCTACCTGGCTGGACACCCCCGCTTCCAGAGACGAGGTTATCTCGATGGATAGACGCACTGGAGAGCAATGAAAGTGTCAAAGCTACTTTGAGTGGGGATACGCTGTATGCCGAGACAGCAAATGTTGTGTTTCTTGGACCTGGGAGGTGTGAGGTGATGACATGACAGAAGAGAAGAGCTGATAAGATATTCATGATGTATGATGCTGCAGTACCGGTATATGACAAGCTATGCAGCATACCGGAGGGCCCTTCACTTACATCAATCAGACTACGGCTGCGCAAGCTGTTTCAATCGGCATAGACAAGGAAAAGCAATATGTTTATGCTGAGTATGTATACACTGTATTCTACATTAACCCACCCAATTGCTATCAAAAAGCCAAACCCATTACATCTCGCTGAATAGTCTATGTAGCCTCTTCCGGCACAGCATGATCCCTCACTTGCACATCTCTTTTTCGTCTTCTTAATTCCTCCCACTTCTCCTTGACTGTCACCACCTCGCCACCTAATCGTGCCTTTGCTCTGCCTTCTCCGAGCTCCTCCAGCGTTTTTGCCTCGAGATATTTGCGCCCATCATACTCGACCCATCGCTGTGGATTGGGTAGATATGCCCATGAGAAGATGGCCCCCACAGCGGCCACGGATCCAAAGAGTAGAAAGATGAGTCCTTGCCGCGTCTCGCTCTTGTAGGAAGAATTGATTGCGTAAACAATCAAGACGGCAACAATGCTACCTAACTTACCGGCGGCCGCCGATATGCCATGGCAAAGACACCGGTAGCAGGTAGGAAAGATTTCAGCGGGAATCATGAATGTTAACGTGTTGGCACCTGCGCATGTTAGCTAACATATAAGACATATTGATGGCCACACTCACCAAAGTTGAACATGAAATGGCAGATGGCCACAAATACAATCGTGGCAGGCGCTCCAGGTTGTTGATGAACGCCATAGTACACACATCCAGTAACGACAAAGAAGAAGGCGAGCACGAGGAAGGACGCAGTGAGCCAGAGCCGTCGCGGGATTCGGTTTGCAAAAACGACAAAACAGGCGCTTCCGGCAATCGATGCAATTGAGACCGTCAGCAGGTATTGTTTCGTCTGTTCGATCAATACGTCGTAGATTGTATTGCAAGGGTGCGTGGCGTCCGTTGACCAGATAGGAAGTCCCTTCTCGGCCCATTCTGGAACGGTGGAATTACCCCCTTCGAGAGTTGAGTTCCAGCAAGCCAGACGGTTGTCTATGGGAGTAGGTGAGGTAGTCGCCCACATCTGTGACAGCGTACCTCGATTATCGAGTGAGAGGCCGTAGAAAGAAACGTCCAAGAAGAACCATGTTGCGGCGGTGCCGAGCAGATATGTCCAGTTTCCATCACGGATGAAGTAGTTGTGGAGATCCTCCTTTGAGAACTGGATCGGCATAGGCTGGGGTGAGTTGGTAGTCAGATTCATACCGTTCGAGTTCATTCTATACGAAGACGCAGCGCGAGTACCGTCAGGGGCGTTTGTCTGGTATGTTGACGCGTGAGGAGCGTTGTGTGGGTCTTCCATGGGGAATGAGTTTGAAGCAGCGGTGCCATTCAGATGGTTGGCATTGGTGTTAGAGCCCGGAAACTCATCAAAGCCACCATTGTTTGGAGAGCCATAGATTCTCTGGGTGTTCATCAGGGCAATATCAGGCTTGTTCCTTACTTCGAGACTGTATATGCCGCAGTCGAACAGGAAGAATCGGAAGATGATGGCAAGCAGAGCAGGGACGGCACCAGATCCGATAACGATACGCCATATTCCATCCACTGCTCTCTTGCAAGCTTCCTCGTTCAACGTGTTGAGCCCACATTGCATAGCTTGAAGATTGTGTGTCTTTTCAAAACCGAGCAACACGAAAAGACCAACCAGCTGGGCTAGTGCTTGCCCAATGGGCTGCATCATGAACACTGACGAGAGCATAGTAGCCCTGGATTGGGTACTAGACCATTCTGAAGTAATGACTGCGCTCAAGGGATATTCTGCGCCGATGCCTGTCATGATTGTTGAGTGAGTGCTCACGGCATTCAGGGGAGACAATATGATGTCCATGTGGATATACGCACCAATGCCCATAACAAAGCGCCACCAGACAAATAGACCAAGAAATGAAAGATCCTCATAACCATGACTGCTAGTTGCTACACCGATGGTCGAAACAATAACGAGAACCAGCTCGATACCGTAGAGACGAGTCCTACCATAGCGATCTGCTAGAAAACCGAACAAGAGTTGACCTATGACGGAACCGAAAAGGGTAAAGAAGTTGATGAGCAGACCACGCCACTCTCTACCATCAGGCCAGTAAACAAATGCAACAGAGGCGAGAATCACATTTGTTGAAAAAAGGTTATATCTGCAGCATGGAAAGTGAACATGTCAGTCGGTACGGTAATATCGAAGTATTTGGATACTTGGGGCAACACACGAGTCAGTTAAGAAGCCTGAAGCACAAACGCCCCAGATTCGAAAATTCCATGAGTTCAAATCAAGCTCATAGCGCAGTTGTTGACGATCCTGTCATCGAGGAACCAATGGTCAGTCGATCGAGTCTGCCTTCATATGACAGGGGAGACCATTAATGATGGGACCTGCAGCATAGCAGGGAGTAGGGAAGAAGTCACGAATGCAACAGAACTTTCAACTTACCTGGACATCTTGGGAAGGTAAAGCAGAACTATCCGAGCCTAGAAAGCCGCGGTTCTTACGCAGCGAATGCCGTGGGAAAAGATTCATGATTCACCGCTCATGCGACGCGTCGTGAATGGGCCGTGGAAAAAAAGGTATCTGGGAGTCTGTGAAATTGAATTGAACGAGCCAACCCAGAAATTCGAAATCCGTACAGGCGGGCTCAGTAAATTGTTGCAAGACAGAAAGATTGGTGTCAAATCGTTGGACAGAAAATGTCCGCTTGAAAGTTCAGAGAATCAATTGCGTTCATGGCCATGACATTTTTCAATCGAGAAAAGACTTCGCAGCAGCCAGAAATGTGATCGCAATGAGAGAGAGAAGTTGTCGCCAGGCTGGAGCAGGCCATGCAATGTGTAATTAATTAGCTGAGGGTGTGGGAGGCCATCACCAGACAGTGTGGCAGTTGATAGGGGATGGTGCCGCCAAGCAGACGCCGCAACGGCTAGCAGGGAGAAAAAAAAAAGAAAGCCATTGTTGCTGCTATGGAGGCTGTTTTTCTTCTGGCTAGCTGACGCTTGGCTCAACTTGGCTTTTTCATGGGAGACCCCTGACTGGTATCTTGGCTGGAGCATAGCTGGAGCTTGGCCACACACAACTGTAAAATGGGGGTTGAGTAAGCATGTGTGTGAGGATTTTGGAGTCGATGTCGAAGCTGTTTTCGTCCTTCGTAGGCCTGGACTTTGTCGGATGCTTTCGCCCGACCAGACAGGAAAAGGACACTGGGGAGCTGTGGTGGTTCTTTTTTAGTTAGTCCTGGATAATTCCTGTATGCATGGATGGGGATTTCAAGGCTGACCATGACTTACGCGTATGGTGAAAAGCAATTGCCAAACGATTGACTACATGTACATTGAGATCGAACAAAAGTTGCCACTGATCGAGCCTAGCGACGGGTATTTTCCTCGCATTCTATGCTGCAACAGTGTAAAAGAGTAAATGGGGAACACGTGGTGTTGAGCTCGAATTAGAAGACGTGGGGGCAATAAGTACACAGCATAAGGTAGGTTAGTAATTACCTAGGTAGCTGAATTGGCACCTACCTTCTAATTCAAAGTTGGTTGGACATATTGGCAGGAACGGCACGCCTACTTGCCTGTGCAAAGACCCTAGTACCTTATTCGCAGGAGATTTGCCTTCCTTGCATAACAGTATTGATGTTTTACTACAAACACGGCTTCTATATCTGGGCAGTTCAAGGGATGTCTCTGGATTACTTGACAACATTGATATGGTTCCGAAGGTATGGTAAGTTCATGTAGGTTATACTTCTAGACAACGCATTAATGAATGACTCGGCTTTCTGACTTGCGGTACGCACCGTAATTGGGCGCATATTAATTAATTAACTAAAGATGCCCGAAAATCAATCCCGTAACAGACCCACAACGTACCTTCCGACGACTTTTAACAGGAGCCGCAGACGGCCACAGAAGGGAAGTGGGAAGTAAACGTAAACCCTCCCCATGATGAGAGGGGAGGAAAGAGGGGATTCTGCTCCAAAGTCGAAATCCGGTACTACTCTCTAACTTCATACTTGCACCATCATTCTGCCAGACGATCACTAGCAGCCCTGTCTTAATTACTACAGCATGGAGATGACCCGATCGAGAAAGAAAACCAGGGTCCCCATCAGCAGTATCATGGCCAGGGGAAGTCGCAAAAACAACAAGTCGACCTAGACGGGAGGTACAAGCACCAAGCCTGGAGCCCCACGTAACCTACCTTTGTACTAAAGGACACCCATTAAAACCTAAGCCAAGGCGGCACGATTAGCCCCTGGGCATCCAGACCCAAGCTCCAACCCAACTAGCCCTGCCGCAGCCCATCAGGAAGCCGTTTGGACCCTCGTGCGCCGTGTTCATCTTGTCAGTGGACCACCAATTGACGACAAGCTTCTGTCCATGTGGCGCCGACCCTTGGCTGTGAGCCTCCGAATGCTATCCTGGGGTTCGTTTGCTCCCTCTCACAAAGCGACGCCATCATGGCATCCATCGGTCGAGTCCATGCCCAGATAGCACTCAACCTCAACTACAGGCCTGTAAGCCCTCAGCACTCGGTACATACTACGTAGTACTTGCGCAGTGCGAGTTGTTTAGCCTACCTTCATGACGTTCTTCACCCACTCACGTGCAAGCACGCACTCAGAAGAGACTGGGGAATCTGTCTCGTAGGCAAATCGCTGTGGCCTTCGTTCCGCTGTATTGCTTTGCTCACGCGGCGCTCGTGCGGCGTCCACTTGCTTCTCAACGCATGTGTGGCTAGCTTCATGCCCTTGCTCCAACCTGTGTTGCCGACGACGCGGGACAACGACATGGGGCGTGGGGACCGACCCAAATGAGCCCCTCGTTAGCAACCCGTGGATTTCAATTCGGCTTTTGTTTCGCGATTCTCTTGCTTGCCAACTGCAAAAAGTGAGATGGATGCTGCTGCTGGCTTATTGCTGCCCCGATAGTAACCCTAAAGGATACTCGCTCGGGCCTTGGTGTACTCTGGACTTGATTCTCCTTGTCTTATCTATCTAGCAAGTTTGCGACAACGTCAAGTATCATTGCTCGGGTGGTTACAAGTTCTCGCCCATGCGAGCTGAGGCATTCGCGACTGCGCGCTCGGTTACATCTACGTGACTGCAGACATACATTTATCTCTTCTCCTGGTTATTTGTCGCTGTACTGGGGAGTCAGCCGGCAGCTTCGCCCATCGTCACTTATACCATTATTAAGCCCATTTGCTACACTCATACAAGACCCTACCTTTCCTGTGCCGGCCCAAGAATTGGGATCTCCAAGACGGCGCCCCGGAAGATCTACCAGTCGCAAATTCTGTTTCCTGGTCCGTCGTGGCCGTGTCATGACATGTCCCCACCGCTCGGTCAGTCAGAACGCCCACGACTGCGTCCAGCAGCAGCATGTCGTCCTCGGGCTCATCTTTTACCTCCTCGTCGCTCGGTCGCCCCCCAACATATGGGCGAACTTATGCCAGCCCAGTTGATTCGACTTGGACTCCCACATCAGGCGTCTCGACAATCTCTGCGCCAACCACAGAGGGCTCGGCGACCCAAACATCGACTCTAGACTTGGGGCCCCCAGGCTTCCAAGCAACAATGTACGCTTGTGGCTTTTCCTCGACTTTTCTTTCTTGCCATGCCTCTCCTCGCACTGTTTTGGTCTTCTGCTGTCTTGAACTTGGCCTACTCCTACCATGTCTCTGACCTCTGTCTCTACCAGAATTCTCTTTCAAGATACCCCTAACGAGCGTGTAATATACCTGGGCCCATGGGAAGTTGTCGGTTCTGAGCAGCGCCGTGTCCTCTGGCAAGGCAGTTACCAAAACGAGCTTCTTGAACACTATTGTGCGTCTCCGAAATGAAACTGACGTCTATTACCGGCCATTGTTAGCTAACTTGTGCTTTTGCGATTCCTCTCTAGTACCTTCAGACATCCCATCCGAAATCCATCCTCACACACTTCATTCGCGGCATCGCCCATACTATGACCCCGCCGACATGGAGCGATATCTTACCTTCCAAGAACCTCACCGAATCCGGTACACAACAGATGAGGGCATCTGCATCCATGATCAGTACGTCAGAATCAGGTACGAATTCACGACGATCGAGGGTTCTATGCAATTCCAAGGTGACTTGCGCAGAAGGGATCTTGTCGACTTTTACGACGTTGATGTTGTCTGGACCAATGTCCACGGCCGTACAGATAGTTATGGGAAGGTCAAGGGCATTGGGGCCATCCAGAGACTGAAGCTTTGGAGGGACCGGTATACCACTTTTCACTCACTGAGCGTGTGTGCCAACAAGATCGACGGTCAGTATCGCGAATATGATATCCACTGCTTTGACGGCGAAGTTCGCGGGCGTGATGATCGGGCCAAGCAACTCAAGCTCTACGCCCATGGCCGCCGACACAATACCGGGGACGATCACCATCATCGTCGCTTTTCGTTGGCAAACCGATTGCGATCACGAGGCAGAAGCGAAGGGTCTTCAGACTCGAGCTCATCGCAGCCAGCACTCGACATACGATATCTCGCCATTCAGTTTACAGAACGCCAAGGTAGGTCGATATAGCATCTTACGGTCCCCCTTGCAGATAAAGATTCTAAAATCGGCCCCTTTCTGTTCCGTCAGCTAACAATCAGCCCAGCATATCGACGGTTCTTGGAGACATGGCTCTATTGCCACAGCTCAGACCGCGAGTTCAATGGCATCCCATTCCCACCGAATCATTTTGAGTTGCCCTCACCTCAGATTCTACCGGGTCAGTATCCCGACTTACCAGCTTCAGCGTGGCACAATCGGACCTTGTACTCGGTACCAGAACCCTCGGACGCGGCCGAAGCAGCGGCAACTCCCTGAACAAAAAATAGAATGTAGCGAGACCGCGAGCACTAATTATCAACTGGTTTTCTGCAACCAGTAACACCACCCACCTTGGCCACATGTTGCAGCGCATGCAGCAGGGTGGGGTGACAAAGCTACTGAACATTTGGGTGGTAGTCGACGATTCACAGACGAGACAGGAGAAAATACGCTGAAGTTTATTTTTCTTGCCTGGTTATGAGAGAAATAACCTTTCCAAGCACAGAGGAATAAAGTGAAGAATTGAGAGTATGATGTTTCTCATGCATCGGTGTTGGCGAGGGGGCGACCCTTTCACCTTGACCTCTTCATCAGCGGGCGGACGATGGCAAGTATACCGGCTTGCAAATCAGCCTGAACAATCTCGTTTCATCCGCCCATGACAGCACACAGGAAGGGGACAAAAAGGTACCGAAAAGCCTAATTAGTTCACGCTGGCATGATCAGACATCAGATTCATTCGGTCAGACTTGGCTTGGAGGACAACCCCCACCTTCTGATGGAAGTCCGAGTCTTGGGGTGCCTTAGCACTAGCTTTACCTAGCTTGGTAACAGGTAGCCCCGCGGCACAGTGACAGTTGCGCTATCAGTCAGCCAGTCTATCAGCATCACATCATGGGGTTTAGACGGGACAGGTGTGTCGTCATACAGCGGTCCTGCTTGACGTTGGCTTCGACCTCCTCCATACAATAAGCTGGCACTGGTCTTAAAATTTCTCAGGGCCCAATCTCAGGATTGTGACAGCTCTCACACATCACACATTATTCATCAGTTCTCCTCTCTCTTCATTCCACCTCAACATGAAGGTTATTCTCGCAATCAATGCCGGCTCCAGCTCGGTCAAAATCTCGGTTTACACCGCAGAGAAGAATCAAGCTCCTCGTCAGATCGCAGATTCGCAGGTCAGCGGTCTTACTGCGCCACCAGCGCAGCTCACATACTCTCGTCGCGGCGAGTCTGTACACAGCGGAAAGGAGGTTGCGGATGCTGTCAAGAATCAAGACGACGCCTTTGATCTGTTGCTCAACACTCTCATAGAGGATGATCAGCTTCAAGAAATCAGCAACAAAGACGACATTGCTTTCGCATGCCATCGTATTGTCCATGGCGGTGATTATGACAGATCTCAGATCATCACACAAGAGACCTACCATCACCTTGAGGAGCTAAGCGATCTTGCCCCGCTTCACAACGGCGTTGCTCTCGGCATCGTTGATACATGCATCGGACGCCTACCTGACACCGTCAACGTTGCCTGTTTTGATTCGCAGTTCCATGCTACCATACCGCCTCACATCTATACTTATCCCATTGATCTCAAGATTGCAAAGAGCAACCGCCTTCGCAAGTACGGTTTCCATGGTATCAGCTACGCCTTCATCACACGCTCTGTTGGCGAGTACCTCCATAGGGAATTGGACGACCTTAATATCATCGCTCTCCATCTCGGAAGCGGCGCCAGTGCCTGCGCCATCCGGGGCGGCAAGAGCTGGGATACAAGTATGGGATTGACCCCTCTGGCCGGCCTCCCCGGCGCGACCCGTAGTGGTAGCGTAGATCCTAGGTAAGCCTTGCTGCATCGACTTTTACAAGCTGGGATAGCCCTTTTTTTTTCTCTCTTTTTTTCTTTTTACCTGGATCAGGCGCTGACTTCTTGCGATTGCAGTCTGGTCTTCCATTATGCCAGTGATGTCGGAAAGCTGTCGCCAGCCTCAACTAAGCACCTACACATCACACAGGCCGAAGAGATTCTCAACAAGCATAGTGGGTGGAAGGCCCTGACGGGAACCACAAACTTTGGCGCCGTCGCTGAGTCCGATGAACCTACTCATCGCCTTGCTTTTGACTTATTTGTTGATCGAATCTGCGGTTTCATTGGATCCTACTTTGTCACCCTCGAGGGTCGTGTTGACGCCCTAGTCTTCGCCGGCGGCATTGGCGAGCACAGTGCCCGTCTGCGCGCCGCCGTTGTCAGCCGTGTAGCCTGTCTAGGTTTTGCCCTTGACGAGGATCGCAACAATGAGAAGCTCAAGGACGTCGTGCAGGAAATCGGCCGTGACGGGTCTCCCCAGCGAGTATTGGTCTGCCAGACCGACGAACAGTTCGAAATGGCTCGATTATGTGCCGAGAAGGACGATCTATGGTAGAAAGTTTTAAGGACACGGTATGATGGATCCTGGACTGAGTTCGGCTCCAGACTGATGCTGGTCCCCTATCTTGGACAATGAGAGGGGAAGCAAGGGACCGGGGTTGGTGTTAGAGTTTAAACTACCCGATGCTTTGCGTGGTTTTGATGATTATGACGGGGGGTTTTTTTTTTTGTTTTTTTTTNNAAAAGAAGAAGAAGAAAAAAAGGGTATGATGATGACTTTCGACGAAATATTACAGGCAAAGACTACTACGACGAAAAAGGTTCAACGATCAAAGGCCAAATGAGACTTGGACTGGAAATACAGCTGACGAAATATTAAGGCTCGGCCGGGCATATTGTGAATGAGCTAAATCTAAGTTAAAAGTATCTTATCAGCATGCTAGACGGAGATAACTTGCATCAAATGTGTACAATGAGCCGCAATTGTCGTCATGTGAGTTGCTCGGTTACCCAGGGCGAGGGATGTGAAAACTGACAATCACAAACAGGTAGTACAAAGTCAAGTCAATCACATCACATCACAACTTTGACGACAATCACCAACACGTAGTTCCAGTGTCTTCGATCCGATACAGCCATAATAACGTATTTCATAATCCATGTTGCGTATTTTTTTTTACTTGGTCTTATGCCATAAAAATGTGACTAAACAGAATGAGAACTATCCTTGAAGATGCCCCTTGGACGATGATGCTCCCCCTTTTCCATATGCGACAAGACCTCCGGAATTGCGCCCATTGAAAACCCAGAGGGCAACAAAAAAAAAAAAAAAAATAGAACGAAGAAGATCTGCCGAAAACAATTCAAGTTGACCTTGTAAATGATAATGATAATAATAATAAAAAAACATAACATCGTCCGTTTCTCATTTCCTGGAATGGCTCCAATGGACAGATCCTGCCATCGTGTATTCTTTCTCTAAACCATTTTTTCGGGTATAATTGCCAGGTGCCCGTGTTCTTGCGCACTGCCGATATTCCCATGAATCTTTGTGAAAAGATTTCAACGCAGAAAAAAAAGAACCCATAAATAATCCAACCAAAACGCCTTTCCGTTGGGGTATATCCAACGTGTACTCATACAACCCAGACAAAAACGCATGCCAATCAATGTAGGGAGAGAATCCTTCATAGGTAGTGAAATCAAGAAGTGTGAGGGAACGTGATCAGAAGTTTCATGATACTGATCAATGGGAAGAAAAAAGGTAGGTAGTTAGGGAGGGAGGGTAGGTGATTAGAATTATCAATAGGGTAGTTGACTTCAGCTGTGAATGAGACCATAACCAGAAAGTAAAGATGAGTCTTTCCAGAACTTTGCGCTCAAGATCCCTCTTGACAGGCAACGGCCATGGCAAGGGCGTCAAGTCCGCTGGGGGTCCTATCAGGAGCAGGTCGGTTGAGCAGAGTTAGGGTCTGCGGGCGGGAAACCCATGAAGCATTAACACCAGGTGAAGCAAGTGGTGGGGTAGACCGAGGGTAAGGGTCGTTGGCGTCTCGTCGACTCTTGTGCTCGCGCGACAATGTCGGTCGACCAGACGCAGAGTTGCGACGGCTGTCAGCCAGCTTGTGTCCACGCTGAGGTCCGGAGCGGCTCTTGTCTTTGTAGTGGGTCTCGAGGTGCTGCTTCATGTTGTCGGCTCGGGTGAACTTCTTGGAGCATCCGAGGAATGTGCATTGAACGGCCTTCTCAGCGGTGTGGATCTTGGAGTGACGCGAAGCATGGCCTGAGGTAGTGAAGGTCTTTTCGCAACCATGGCTCTCCCGGTAGCGGCAGGGATATCGCTTTCCAGGCCGTTCCGGCGGTGATGTTGCGCTTTGGCTGGTCATGTCACCATCATAAGAGGCAGAGCGGGCGCTGTGCGCATAACCAGAGGACTTCATGTCGTTCATACTGTAGTCCTTGGGCATTGCGTAGATTGGTTTGGATCCTTGTCGAGGCCAGTAGTCAACGCTGGGAGTTAGCGGCGACACGGGGTCGACACTCATTTGCGAATCGTACGAGTCAGAGCGAAGCAACTCGGGAACATTGGGCGAGGAAGCGGCGGTGCCGGATGTGGGATATGAAGGTGCAGGAGCATAGCTAGGGTTAAAGAGCTCATGAGGTTGTTGTCGCTGATGTTGTTGGGTGGGTGCAAAGTTAGGGACTTCGTCATCGTTAAGCAAAGAGACCTTTCGGCCAGCAGCGTTGCGAGCGTGCATCATGACTGTTTGAGATGGTATGTCGGAGGAAATGGAAGCAATTGAAGAGTATACACCTAACGGCGAATTCATACGAATCTTCTGCTTTGCTTTGTTATCGAGGGGTACTGATTACCGCTAAAGTGCTAATGGGTGATGGGGTAGGATAAGGCAAGGTAGTGGTACTTGGTGACGGTGGTGCACTCAAGACGGTGAATGATGAATAGATAGGTGGATGATGTGGCGATGATGTTGATAGTTTGTTTGAGCGAGGGACTGGAAGTGGTTGGTATATAATAAGGAAGTCGGAGATAGGTAGCTCTCTGTCAATAGTAGAGTTTTATTTCGAGTATGGTTTGGATTTTGAAGTACAGCAAAGTCAAGCCAGGACGACACAACACAACATCAGGAAAAAGCAGTTGAGGCTGGACGGCCATAGCTTAGTTTATAAACTATCCAGACGAGACAACGAGGGACTGAGCACAGGGCAGCGAGAAAAGGTACCAGGCAAAGGTGAGCAAGGGAGTGGGAGTGGGAGTGCGGGCAAGCCACGCATCCACGCCCAGATCATGGGGGGTTTGAATGAAAGAAAAAGTAAAGGGTGGGGAGAAGATGGGAGAAATGAATGGTACTGGAGGGATTATGGGATGGGCTTTGTGAGCAACCCCATCGATCGAGATCGAGAAAAGCTGATGCTTGCTTTAGGGAAAGCCAGAAGAAGGAGAAGAAAAATGTGCACAGCTTAGTTGTGAATTGCTAGAGAACGTCGGAGCCATCCTCCGTCAATTGGATGGAGTGAACACTTTATCCTCATTTCACACCCATTACACTGTCCCCACCCCTCCTTCCCATGATCTCCGCACCAACAGGCACTAACCAAGTCAGAGAAAAAGAGAGAACGGAAACCACTACTGTACTGTACGGGGGACATCTTGAGAGGAGACACAGAATGAGGGAAAGAGCCCCGGGTGAGAGGGGTGTGTGTGTCTGCGTCTGTGTGATTTTTATTTTTTTTAATATATTATTTTCTTCCCCTGCAAGTCAACCGAGGAGCGCTAAGCAACTGTTCCAAGCCAAGAGAGTCCTGCCGTTTCAGTACTAAAAGAAAGCACTACTAGGGTTCAATGGGTGGCCTGAGTAAATTCCCGTGTAGGTATGGTCTAAGATTGGTGATTCCAGGGCTCAAGTGCCCCTACAGCTGTGTAAGCAAGAGCTGAAACGGAAAAAATAAAGAAGGGGAATAACAAAACAAATAGAAGAGGAAGTAAAAAAATGTAAATGGGCCAGTGACTCAACCATGTGGAACCTCAAGCCGAAGAAGACTGGGTACGTATTATGGATTCACAAGCAAGGATGGGCTCAAAAGCAGGGTTTACAGGGGTCCAGCCAGGGAAACTTCAGCAACCAGGGAAACTGCTAGGGAGGAATGGATTCCCTACCCAGCCAACAGAGCAACCAGACACCTATGAGCGGTGCGAGAAAAGCAAAGGGGAAGAAAAGAATTGAGGCATGCTTTACTTGTACAATTCTGCCGCCTGGTAAAGGACTGCACTGTGTATTGGTTAGTGGGAAAACGCTCACTGTGAAATTGTTGAAAACAGCTTCCCTTGCTAGATGTATGTAATTTGTGCCTGATCCAGTGAGCTGATCTTTTACATCGCAATTGCGTAGGGTTCGCTTATTAAAGCTGCAAGTCTAAACCATAATAATTGCCGTGGCGTGTGTACGTTCTAAGCTGAGTTAGGCAGCTTCAAAACCACAACTCGCCTCTGCAAGACTGGGACTCAAATGTGGCTTGAATTCTGATCTAAATTTTGAGTTTTCTTGCCTCGACAACTACGGGCACTTATTTCCCTTCTGAAAAGTAACTAAAGCAAAGTCAGCCAGAGCACTCTAAACGGGCACTCTGGTAGTGTAAAAAACGGAAGCATGAGGCTGCCCTCTTACTGGCTAGCAAGCAGGGACCGTCCAGATTACCCCTCTCACGTCCAGAAACCAGTGAACTGAGCCACATACACTACCACTGCAAAAACAGCACAGTGCTGGGCCGGGCTGTATTCATCGACACCCTCAACCCATCAAACCTTTTTCTTTGTTAGCAGATCCCCCAGTTTGTGCGACGGTCGCCTTTCACATACCGTATCTGTTTCGTCATATCAACGCTCATCATGCGTAAAAGTCTACCAGCTTTCTATCATTGGGTCTTGTTTACATCTCATTTCAGATGCCGGTACGTTGCCCGCTCCTTCTTTCATAGCGCTCTCCTCTCAGGACAATTCTGCCCAGTCGTGCACAGTACACATGAAGTATCATATGGTTTATTCCAACCTACGCGGATGCGGTTCTCCGTAACATGGACCCTGATCTCCTTAGCAGCAATCTCGATCAGTTGGCCTCCACATCTCCTCTCTACCTTTGTGTCACGTATCGTCATAGTGACGGACAAATGAACGCGAGCCATGCCATGTATGTACTGTACGTGTTGTACGGCAACTCATTGCTCAGAGGGTATCGATGACCATCAAGTGCCCCTGTTCAAGAGGGGGCCTCGCATGGTACCATGGCGACATCACTTCTGCGTAACCTTTCTTTTAACCCCCCCCCCCGGCCGTGGCCGAACTTTTACGGCTTTCGGATGGGCATAACAAGGTGCCAGCCACAGCCACCCATTAAGCCATGAACCACTTCAAAGACATGGTTATTTGGGTAGGCATTGATGACCCTGAAATTCCCTTCATTCAGGGTTCGGTTTAGGGTGGCACAACAACTCGTTGCAAACCGACGTGAAATAAAGAGAGGAGTGACAAAAAGAGATGCACAAGGTGGCCGGTTCGATGCCGGCACAGCTATGGAATCATGTCCCTCGACCGTCGGACCCTTGGACTGCTGAATTTATCTACAGCTATTCTGTTTTTGGTGTTGGCGCCAAAGCTTTTGAGATATCAACAATCCTGGCAAACATGCAAAGTCCGACTCCACAGCAAAATAACGCAGGTCATGCAAAGCACTTTTTACAGCGTAACAGAGACTTGTGAACTCGTATAGCCACAACTCTTCTCGCTTGTGCTTCTCACATTTTCAGTGCCTCGGACAGTCAGCCGCCCATGTCAATGTTCAGACTTGTCGCAACAAGAAGGGCCTCGGAGTGGAGAAACACAGAATGCCACAGAAGAATGGGACAAGTAAAGTGCAGGAAATCCCATCGAAACATTAGAGATGGGCATACTTCTCCCCACATCCCATGAAGCAAAGGACTTTCGGAGCTTAATGGGGCCAAACTGTACCTTACTAGCTCGCTTGGCGCTTGGGGAATAACCAAATATTTGACCCTGACTTGCCTAGCAAGTGTTTTCACAGGCGAGAGGCCATCATGCCTTTAGCGGTTGCGGGCACTGAAGAGGGAATTGCTTTGACTGAGGGGTACCACTTGCGGACAAGAAGAGAAAAGTAGCGAACCTGAGTGAGTGGAGTCCGACGGAGACGGGCTGGATTCCCCTGAGCGCTAACGCGTCAAGGGTCACCTTCCCAAGGGTCGCCGTTGAGCCTAGGGACGAGATATGGGTAGCCAATAATCGGAGAGATCGGGCTTGATTGCGACCCAGAAGTCAATGTATGCGGCGGCCTGCAATGTTATTGGGCAAATAGGCTCTTGAGGAAACTCAAGGACAAGAACAAGACCAGGGCCGGTTTTGGGTATCGGTGGGACACCTCACGCCAGTATCATTACCCGTCTCACTCCAAGGAAGCTACAACACACTATCAGACCAGCGTTGTCATGCTACCACAGAATTCTGTTCCCTGATAGAAACGACAAGGGAAAACCGGGAGAGTGGCAGACAGACATGGTCGTGGTCACAACCTCGTACAACCCTCAGAAGATGGACAGGCCACATACGTCTTGGATCTTGGGTTATGTGTGGTAGCCACAGATTGAAGCCACATTCATTCAGATGGGTACAGGAGATCGTCCACAGGGGGGTTTCTATGTGGATTTACGCCATCAATCTGCTTCTGCTTTAAGCGACCAATGTTGTGAAGAAAAAGAAGATAGCTGGAGGCTCTCGCAATAAACCGTACACGCATGGCCATCGCTAACAGACCAACAGTCTCTTCATCTGCAGGTCGCACCCCGTACGTTCAACTCGAAGCGAATAGAGCTTGTCGGGGCGATAATGACGCTAGACTGACTACGACTGACTGTAACGGCTCTTTAACGAACGCAGCGGATAGGCCCTGATTAAACCAACGGGTTGTTCGTTGTTATTGGAGTGTACTTTAACCCCCGCTTCAATGGCCACTTCGCATCGCTTTGAGCTCGAACTTGGGTTTTTATGGCGTCAAATTGACTTTTTACTCAGGCCTGAACCTGCATCGGCTGGATTTGGAAACGGTGCAATTGGCAGTGGGCATGGGTGTGCAGTTGCAACAGGGATGGGCCTTGATGGCAGCACATCAGCAAACAACCTTTTTTCCGCAACGTGACCGGCCGATCGTTTTCAGGCAACCCGCTAGCCCGCTCACCAGCTTACGGGCATTTTGCTCCGGGCTTATCTCACGTTTCCCAGTTCTGCAAGATTTTCCCTGGCCTTACCCAAGGACTTTCAGGGTCCTGGCACCTTATTGTGTCGGCATGGCAGAGCAAGGGCATGGGGACGCCACAATGCCCTGTTGTGTCTAGGGTTTACGTCACTCCCATAATTTGGAGCCTGGCCGAACGAGCGGGTGTTGGTCATACGTCCACCCACCTCATCCAGTGGTTCAGAAGACCCTTTGAACTATTGGAAAGACCCCCCCTCCCTGCGAAGTCCCTTCAAGCCTCATCACCAATGGGCTGCACCCGATGAGGAACGATATTGAAAAGCCTTGATCCACGGGGATGAATGGGTTAGGGAACGTTCGCTTCTTGCTTCTTAAGCAATGCGAAAAATGTCTGCAGTGACAGGCATGCTTGTTGTGTCAATGATGGAATAAAACGCAGAGAAGGAGAGAAACGGCCTTAGTGAAGGATAGACTGTCCCGAAAGAAATTATACGGCGATAGCTTCAGGGTCGTCTTGGTTCGAAACCAGTCGAGAAGCCATAAACCCTCGTATCAGATATCACAACGCTAGCGAGGATCTAAGTCGATGAGCAGCAACGGACCTAAACCAAATTCCACCAAGTCTTTGGCTGCGTTTGCATTGTTGGGACCCGATCGAAGACGCGAGGGTCACCAATAATAGCCAAGGTCGACAGGTGTTTCGATTCGCGCCAGTATCAGCAGGCCTCATTCAGGGGTGCGAATATTTCCGTAGATTGAGGACAAGGTTTTAGGTAGAAGGGAAAAAAAAAAAAAAAAAAAAAAAAAAAAAAAAAAAGGATTCGGCCTAATGCTCCCTTAGCTGGGGGAACATATCTTTTGGAGAAGGAGAGAGTTGAAAGAGGCATCGAGAGTTGCTGAGTGTCATCGGGAAGATCGACGGTTGTCAAGTGTAAATGTTTGGTTGTGATCGAAATCTGGATGGGAGATCGGTCCCTTTTAGATATTTCTCATTCTGGAGGGGAAAAGCATTGACCAGGGGGCCTGAAGTGGGCGGGTGGTTTGGGGTGGATTCTCCCCCTACATGGCCAGCACCCAGCCTCATCGGGCCCGTCCGTGTGTGGCTTGTGAAAGCAGTTTTTGCTGATCAGGACCCCCTTACCTACTAGCCAGAGGTCTAAAAGGGGGTGTTGGTATGCAAAATGAGTTGCTTGTCTTTGCCAAACCAGAATGACGGGGGGGGCGTTTGGCAAAGACACCGGAGGTGAGTGGACCCACTTTGCTCCGGGGTGCCGGACGATCGAGAGGGACCATGGAAGGGCTCGGGGCAGGAAGAAAGGTAACAAGGTGGGTGACAAGGTGAGCAATCAAGGGCATTGAGGGTCTTCAACCCTGTCAGACGCATGGCAGAGTCAAAAAATCAGGTTCTCGGGCGTCTGTGCTTGACCTGCGGTGGGGGAGAGAAGAATCTGGTGAAGTGACACTGACACCATCTGCTCTGCCAGCCAGGAAAAGGAAGCAGCAGCACAATATCGTTTCTTTTGTCCACTTTGTCGCGGTACCGTACACACGCCCACGCCCACGACCAAGGAGTAACGAGAGACATTGTCCGAGCCGCTCATGTCTTGAGCATAGATTGTCAGGAACGGTGGCAAATTCAGCTGGGAGCCAGGCGCATCACCCGCGATTTACTAAACAAGATCTCGGTTTCTATCCCCTGGCTCCCTTCTCCATGCCGCTCTGCGAATAAACTCCTCGCTTTACTTGGGCTGTTTTTACATGCTTACCGCATCTTGAATCACGACACCGGTTTTTTTATTTATTTTGTTTTTCTCTCTCCGTCTTTCGGTAAGTAGTAAGGTATGCATGAATCGTTCGTCCCCAGGCGACCTAATACTGGTAGTTCTAACGGTTTCGACATGACATCATATGGCTTCCTTGTCCTATGCATGGTGGTACGTGTAATGCACTGAACTGAGTGCTGAGACCGCATATGTGACAGATGATGGGGTACCGTGTAGCTTGCATGGGTCGGGGAGGGTTCTCGTAGGCTCACAGACCCCTTGGGGTCTTTTTGGTTATGAAGAATTTCCTCTTTCGACAACATCGAGCCCTTGGGCTCTTGTCTTATTGACCAGGGAATGGATGCTATGCAGGGCTTGGTTTGGGGGACTGACCCAGCAGATAATGCCTGGGTACTTCGGCGTCCCCCTAGTCCCTTCTATGTACCTGCTATACTAGGGAAGTTGGAGTACAGTCAGTACTCTTTGTTTTCCCCTTATTTCTCTCTAATTCTTCTTCATCTTATTCTCTACGGCGACAAGAAATACACTCCCCCTCTACGGAAACATCTGCAAACTCTATGCATATTTTGACCAGAATCAGGGCCCAGGACAGGGACAAGGGCCATTTGAACTCGGACGTTTCCTCCGGGACTCTCTGGTCCTCTATAACACATAGTACTTTTTGTCGTTTTGCTTATCGCGTTGGATTATCCGAATCGTTGAAGCTGTCACCGGGGTCAGAGAGCGCTTACAGCCAGGGCGGTTATGAGTATCACGGGAGGGGTGTTTGACTAAAGGTTTGGTGTCCGCTTCGACGTTTATTTTTCCTCTGTTACCATGTCGTGTTGAGGGTCTACTGTCGTCTATCTCTTTCCCATGCCTTCTCCTCGGCCTTCTTCATTATTCTCCTGCAGCGGCCTGGACGATATTTGGTTTAGTGTCGTGCTGGGCTGGGTCGGTTCACCCCTCGTTATTTGCTCCCCCACACATCAGCCCGACCCGACGTCAAGGACCGCATTACTGGGACGGCGACGTCATAGCTTTAGGGCCTTTTTTTTTTCCCTTTTCTTTTCTTCTTCTTCCTTTCTCTTGAAACTTCCCATAATCCAATTCTCCCGTTCTCTCCCTCCCCTACCTCTTGTCATCTCATCATCCCATGTCGTTTCGTTTGCTCTTTGACCCTTTGTACACTTCTCTTCCTTGTTACTGTTTAATCCTTTATGCATGGACTTTCATTATTTCAACAACGCAACTCGATATCTTGTGCTATAATTTCCCCTTTCTCTTTTTCTCCGGCTCCCTTTACCCTACACGAGACATGACAAACATTGTTAACGCACCCTGGGTTTATCACCATCATTTTATCGGGGAGGAGTAACAACCCTCCGCAGCAACCACTACAGACCTATGGACATTTTCGGTATTATCCCGTGTAGATCTTTTTCTGTCTTCTCCCTTTTTTATTTATTTATTTTATCTTTATTTTTATTTCTTTTATCTCATTATTTTGTGTTATGGAGCACATCTTTCCTTACCCAGGTCCCAAGTTCAAGTCTCACTCACCTGAAACATCACAATCATGACTGGTGGAAATCAGTTGCTGGTCACAGTGACCCTTGACTTCCATCTCAGGGTCTTTTTCTCTCCTCCCTAACGCGTGGTTACATCAATGGCTGCCCTGACAGTTAGTCACCTGCTTGTCGTTCTACCTTCACCTTTCCCACGGAACGGAGATCTTGAGATCCCTGGTACAGTGATCAGTTCCAATCATTATTGCGTAGCTTCATTTGATCCACTCGGGGTGAACTGCAGGGTAAGCTGGTAATGGTTTTTTTTTTTCTTTTTCTCTTCTGTTT
>JABFFC010000458.1:0-61582 GCA_013623535.1 Fusarium penzigii
AAGGAGGAAAAGGAAAAGAAGGACTAAAAGGGAAAGGAGTGGGGGGTAGAGGAGGAGAGAGAGGGGGGAGGGAATCGGGTTGGTAAAATAGACAAACATCAAGACTCAACCCCAGAGCCCTGCCCTGCATGTCCGAAAATTTCATGAACAAGGTAATCCCTCCCCGCGATGGGTTGCAGTAGCGATATCTCTCCGCCCCCCGGCATCCCCGTCAGCAAGGCATGGCAAGGGCAGGGCAATGAGAAGATGAGAGTGTGAAATGTGGAAGTGAAAGCGAATGTGAATGTGACTAAAAGCTTGAGATGCATCCTGCATTGCGTTCGTTCATGCCAGGGGCCTTCTAGCCCCAAAGAACTCTTGAGCTTGGACGCCAACTCCCGGGAGGGTACATGACCCAAAACAGGTACGAAATTAGGTACCGAGGGGGCCAAGAAGGGGAATGAACTCCGTTCAAAAGGTTCCTGCCTTGTAAAGTGGGAAGTCTGGATCAACCGAGTCCGGGGGGGTAGGGGATAGCCAAGGCTTTGGGAGAAGGAAGCAAGCTATCACTTCCCGGGTCAAGTGAGACGAGAACGTTGCGTGAGGTTACCGTGCTGTGAGCGAAGAACCCCTGCAACGCTGGCCCTAATAGAGGAAAGTGGTGGTTAGGTTACGAGTGGCGTGGGCGACGGCCCCCTGTCATGGGGGATGTTAGTTCACGTTTCCGATACGTGGTAGAATTTCGTTCCTACTGGGGTATGCCCCCTACCAGACTGTTAGTTTTGCTCGATGAAGAATGTGCGAACGGAGAGATGAATGTGGGAAAGTAGAGTTGGAAACCAACCTCGTGTTACAGTAGATGACTACCTAGACAGAATGGGAAAATGGGCGTCATACTAGACTGGGGGGTTAAGTGTTAACATGTTTATCCATCAAGGAAGGTTGTCCAACTAAGGTATGGCTGTGGCAAGTGAGTTGATAGTCTTGACATTGGTGTGTCTCGGGAAGAGAAAATTAGATAGATTGAGGTAACATGGCCGAAGAAGTGATGCCTGTCACTCACGTGCTAGAATCACCTGGTGATTATCGGATTGAACAAAGGGAAGAACCAAGACCACGAGGGGTTGTCCAATACTGACTGTCCCAACGAGCATACACACACGGCACGCAAACAGCACACACGCAATCTTGTACTTTACTGCATAATAAAATACGATACAATACAATTTCGGCGGGTTCCACAGACACTACCGCGTGTCGCACGGGAACCCACATGGCATTGCTTGCTGAAACGAGGCCCAGGAATCCGTAGTGATCTACCACTGGAGTTCTTCCCTTGGGAGTCTTCCTCCACTTGGGTGGTCTCGAGTAGAATGAGTGGGATGGGCTTTAGGGCCAGTGCAGCATTATGTTACAGTAAAGAAGCACGTTCACCTTCTATAAAGCAGACGAATTCACTCGTGGACCTTGTCGGGATGCACAACACTCACCTCACCCTCGCCCTCACCCTTCAAAAAAAAGCACTGTCTCTGCATGAGGTAGCACCCAGTAGGTAACAGACTGGATTGGGATGACACATGTTCGGGGTGTCGTACCCCATTTAGAGTAGAATCCACGACAGCAATTTCGTTTTCTTCTTCTGTTCTGCTTGTGAAATTGGTTATGGTAATAAGCAAGTCTCTTATACCCTCCAATACGCACACCAGCAAAACCACTTTCCTCTACCGGCCGAATCCACCATTTATTCTCTCCTCTGACACTTTGTTATCCGATGGGTGACATTTTGTTCCTCAACAGGTATTTTTCGCGATAATAACGCTGGCACGCCAGTCTAATGCCATGCCATGTCCATCAAAGGTCGTGACATGAATGGTAACATGTTTGAGATTTTTGACTTTCTTTTTTTCTTCTTTTCTTTGTTCACCCGCAAGTGTCCGTGTCTCGACCAAAAAGCAACCACCCGTCTTCCCGTCCTACGTCAATCGACTCGGGTAAGGAGGGAGGGTAAAAAAAATAAGAAGGCTTGTTTCAGGTCTTGTTTCTCTTGCAAAGCTAATTGTTAGCTGATTGATGAACCCGACTGCACGGACTGGGATGACACATGTTCTTTTCTTTTTTCGTCCTTTGTCTCTTTTTTATTTATTTTTATTTGTTTTTATTTTCCTTGATGAAACACGCATCCGCATATCGCCATGTTTTATCCCCTGAAAATCCCATCAAACGACGTTTACAAACATTCCAGGATCTGGCATGTAGCATGTAGCTGAATGCAAGTGTTTCGGCTCTTAAAACCTGCTCAGAATGTTTTTTTTTTGTCTTTTTTTCGGCGTTATTATTGAAACACCATGTCCTTCATGTCAACTATCGCGACATTGACTACAATGGTTATGTTTTCTGTGGAAACGTCGTGATGATTCCGTGATGGCCTCTCGTGACATCATACGACAATTGCTTCATTTAGTGGTCCACGGCCTTCCATCTGACTTCGACACCGCAACTAGTATCGGTAGATGCCATCGGCTTTCTCTGCCTTGGTGCTCTAGCTCAACACTAGAGATGGATTTTGGTGGAGATGCCGTAGGATCCGTAAAAGAGATGTATGACGAAATGCTCTAGTCGAGGAATAAAAGAGAGGCATCAGAAGGCACGAAACATCAGTAGCTTGGCATGATAATTCAGTAAAATAAATATACGATACTTCTCAAAAATGTCTTTTCCCAGGTTCCAGACAAACACGCCTCTCGATGCCTCCTTTGACAAGGACATCCGTGATACGCATCTCGTCTACGACTACAACGCTAGAGATGCCCAGGGAAACCCTGAGAAATGGCGCTATGAGATCTGGTTCTTCTCCCAAGACCGGGTCGTGTACGCCATCCACGGTGGCCCCATGGCGGGCAGGATCAATTATCAAACTGCAGCCTACCAATGTATCCGCCCTGGTGAACTCTGGCAGGTCAATTGGCTAGAAGAGACCGGAACCATTGTTTCACTTGTCTACGACATTACGAATCAGACTGTCAACACGTTGATTGCCTTCTCAAAGGGGCACTGGGAGCACGCCGAGGACGCACATGGTGACAAGAGAAATAAACAGGACTTGGAACGATGGAGGGGTCTGGCGGCCATTGGAAAGCAGACGGACAGGTTCATGTTGACGGAGCAAGCTGATATTGTGGAGGCCTACAAGGGAAAGGGGGATCTTGTACCTATCTCAGCTGACGATCCGACGTTCTGAGGGTCTTTTTGATCGATAACGGAGCTGACGTATTGGCTGAAAGCTTATCATGACCGTTAATGAAACGTCAATCAGGAGAAGCTGTTTGACCGGTAACGTTGCGTTGTGATGTACTCTTTTAAAATACAATGAGGCCAGTCAAGACCAAAATCGTATGTCCACATCGTTGAGGCGAGAGGACGACTCAGCTGCGGCGCGGGGAGTAAAGGGTAAGTGATAGAATATGAAAAGGATCAGCATATGAATGAATATATTATAGCCAGCTGATTACCTTAATGAAGATGGGATTCTAGACGAGCGTCGGACTTGTTCGATGGACAATCAGACACAAAAGTACTATAGGGGGTCCGTGAGTTGGTGCAGCAATTTCGACACGAATGAAAATGACCTTGCTTTCAATCATCACATCGGCGTAAATCACATGTAAATGCCACAAGTGTACTCGATTGGTAGAACTTTGAAATGGTTTGATTAATGATACAACTTCAGCTATACCCTACAGCCCTGATTAACCACTCATCTCCCGAATCTTGAACTCAAACATTCCATTTGAGGGTGGTCCATTTCGATCCCTCATCTTATCCGCCGTCTCTCTCCCTAGTACTGGTACACGATATTCATACTTAGAGCTCGACTCACTTCCCTTGACAGGATATGGGAAGGGAAGATATTCTGGCAGTAGACCCAACTGGCGTAGCAGTGTTCCCTGATCCCAGGATATATGTTCGTGATACAGACGATCGCCTCGTATGTTCACCACGGCCGTGAAGGGTACTTCAGCTTTCACATTGGTTGGCGGAATACCGGGCAGCCTACGAGAATGTCAATACCTGTTGTCGAAGTTTTGTATACTCAGCACTTACATCCAGTCTATTTCTTGATCGTGTGTAAAATGTAAGATGAACTCATCAACAACGCGATCAATACCAATCACACGACTGATAAGTTCAAGCTCTGTATCTGCTGAGTTATTGAAGATGAAGTTATGTCTGTAAAAGTTGGAAAGCTTGTCTCGACCAACGCCGCCGGTTAACTAAATACCAGATCAGCAATGGACAGTTACGAATCACAGCTTGTGACTTACTGTCGGTACATGGTTGACATAAGGTTCCTGCACCATCGTGCTCATGGTATGCTCAACTGAACGATCAGCGAACTCATAGTAGGTATGCTCATCCCAGATCGTTTCCAGATCGAAATAAGGCCCTCCCATTCTCGGTTTGAGGAACTGCAGGTTTCTCGTATGTGATACAGATTCCAGGATGTAGTTGAATTCCTCGTGAAATGGTGTTGCAAATGCACATGTCTTGGCTTTTGGGTATGAAAAGGAGAAGCTGACAGGCTTTTGTGAAGCAACAGTAGCTGACCCGGCGATGTGTCTCAGTACAGGAATTTGCGTAGAAGCCAGGCTTGAAATGTCGTTGGTATATACGACGCCGGCGATAATGTCGGGAGCGTTGGACAAGCTGGGAGCGACTTTATTCCACAACTCCGGATCGTACGCTGTAACATGTCAGTATAGTCAAAACGAACAGAATTGCATCTCATACCAATCAACCCCATTTTCCCATCATCACATTTCTCGCACTTCTTCAATATCTCGACAGCTTCGTTCAGCAGCTGCTCATCCGCCCCTTCAACCACCGACGCCTCCAGCTCAACAACAGTGTATCCCTCCTCAGCCCACTTCACCAGCAGGGATGGAACGCCATCTTCAATTTTCAAGGGGTCTGGGTCCGAGGCCCGCGTGAGAAGAATGAGTCCTGGCCCATGGCCTCGCCGTGAAAGCGGGGGAAGTAGATGGACCCCAGGTCGAATGACTTTCAGCTGTGGCGTTGGGAGAGGTGCGGGGGGTTTGGAAATGTCTGCGTACATTGTTGGTGTTGGTCGTTATCTTTTGTTCAGGGTCTGTGAGTAGGGTGCCCAGCGCTGTTGTTTTTATGCCATTCGTTTCACTTAGCAAACAATTCAGCCATGACCATTCGGCAAAGGATTTGTTTGCTAAGGGGTGATAGCCGATGCAAGGGAGGGGAAGGAAGCGGTTGTTGGTAGGCTTGTAGGCGAAGCATTGTGACTTTTTACTAAAGGGAGTTATGCTGTACTAAAACGGCGATCATCCCTGGGGCTTCAGAATGGCTTTCCGACGAGCCGATTCAGCTGCGGAAAGTGTCGTTATCCGACGTTCTTCGGCGGGCCGACTTTGCAAGCTGGACTGTCTCTAGTTGAAGTCTATTAGAGATAAGTAGTCGATGAACGTGCATGTAGAGGTTCCGACATTAGATTGATTGTTTATTCCTTGACAATCGACTATCAACCACTGGTCTTATCCCCCGACACTGCCCCCTGTTTATTGCATCTTCTCAATCAAATCACAACCATGTCATACAAGATTGAAAATGTTCGACCAACTTTCGAGTTGACGAAACGCAGCTACATCGTCACTGGTGGCGCACAGGGGATTGGGTTCGCATCGACTCGTGCCATCTGTGAGATGGGCGGTAATGTCGCTGTTTGGGATATTCAAGCTGAACCGGTTGAGGAATTCAAGACTCTCAGTGAAAAGTTTGGCGTCAAGACGTTGTACGTTCAGACAGACGTCACAAGCCAAAAGAGCATTGAAGATGCCTTCAAGGCTACCTTGGAAGCCTTTGAGACGATTGACGGATGTGTTCCCGCAGCGGGCATTGCGATTGATAAGCCCTTCGTTGACCAGACATGGGAAGAGTTCAACCGTATCCAAGAGATTAATGTAAGTTTCACTCTGCTGTTGGTGATGCTCAGCTCACAATTGTGCAGGTCCGAGGAACATTCTTTGTGGTTCAGCACGTCACAAAGCAATTGATCAAACAAGGAAGAGGAGGAAGTATTCTCTTGATCGCCTCTCAATCCGCCCACATCGCCCTACCGGGCTACAGAATGGCAGCATACAACGCTTCCAAAGGCGCTATCATGATGCTCTCCAAAGCACTCGCTGTTGAGCTGGCACCACACAAGATCAGAGTCAACACGATATCCCCCGGATTTGTCGACTCTGAGATGACGAGGAATGTTCGAAACCTAAAAAGCAAAAGAGAGGGAGAGCAGATGTGGCTTGCTCCTCCGAATCAGAGGCTGAGCACGCAGAATGATCTTACGGGAGCTGTGATTTATTTGCTTAGTGATGCTTCGATACATACGACGGCCGCTGATATCGCTATTACTGGAGGACTTCATGCTGGAACGATTGATGGCTTGATCAGCTATGAGTAATTGGTATATTGGTGTTTCTACTTAGATCTCTAGAAATGTTCAAGTTTTTTCCTTTTCAACAGCTGCGTACTCAATGAGGGGAGTTTCCTCGAACCTGCTGGACAGTAAAATCTGGACCCTTGCTGCTGATCTGAATGTAACACAAACCATCGTGTAGATCATATCGGACTTTCACCGTCCGTACAACGAAATCAACACAGAAACCGGTAGCCGATTCATATCACATTAATCCTCGCGTCTCTAGTTGACCCTTATCCGACAAACCGTGCTCAATCCAAGATAACACCAGCACTGAAGCTTCCCCTCAATTTCCAGCTGGTGCGATAGCCGAAGATACGAGAGATTGTCAGTCCCTGTCTCGATATGGCCTAACCTCGCTCCCACCACGAGTCGTTAGGCCAAGAGTCTAATCAAGGGGACACGGCAGTTGTTATCATCAGGGTTCACTAGCTCGAGTCTACCTCGTGGTTAGACTGGTCGTCACAAGACCAAGTCCTATCTCCCTTACTTTTCCCCACGGGGATGTCACCAACATGGGCTAACAACATGTGGCGGCCCGAAGGGTCCAGATAACGGCAGGCAATTGGAAGTCGAGGTATTAGGCGTTGTTTGTGCAGTACCCGTCGTTAAAATGCCCCCGGGAATGGCCTGTCGTGTACCACATCCGATCATTGTACAAGGACGGAAGCGGTCTCAGCCTCGCGACCTTGGGCTGGTCTAGATCTCGTGTATATACATAGCTCCCTGCTTCGACGTCCAAAGCAAGATTCAATTCTGAACACCATCTTCTCGTTTCCTCACACTTCATCCTCCATAACAACACACGAAATGCGCGAAACATATGATCTTCTTGTGATAGGCGCCGGTAAGTCTACTCTTTCTCGACATTGACAACCCTCGAGCTCACACAATTGTCAGGCTGGTTTGGCCTTGCCGCCGCAAAAGCCTACATCCAAACCCACCCCGACGAAAAGATCAACGTCCTCGAAAGCGCCGAATCCTGCGGTGGAACATGGTCCAAGAACCGTCTTTACCCAGGCCTCAAGTCCAACAACATGATCGGCACGTACGAATACCCCGATTTCCCCATGTCGGAGGAGAAATACGGCGTGCGAGTGAATAATCACATCCCAGCTGCTATTTTGCATCAGTATTTGACCGACTTTGCCAAGCATTTTGGTATATTTGAGCGGACGCAGTTCAACACAATGGTGGATGTTGTTGAACCCGCGGATGATGGGGGGTGGGATCTCTCTGTTACAGGGCCTCAAGGGCAAAGAAAGATTTACACAAAGAAGCTCATTCTGGCCACTGGCTTGACTTCAACACCGAACATGCCCAGCTACAAAGGAGCGGACTCATTCGGCGCACCATTGTTTCATGCCAAGGACTTTTGCAAAGAAGCTCCTAAGCTGAAGAATGTCAAGAACGCGGTAGTCGTCGGAGGAGCAAAGTCAGCTTTTGATGTGGCCTACGCATTCGTCGAGGAGGGTGCAACTGTAGACCTGGTCATCCGCGATGATGGCCACGGTCCCGTCTGGATTGCACCCCCTTTCGTCACTCCCTTCAAAAAGCGTCTGGACAAGTTGCTCTTGATTCGCTGGATGACATGGTTTGCTCCCTGCCCGTGGGGTGGTGAGGATGGATTCCCAGTCATTCGACGTCTCTTGCATGGAACAGCGATTGGAAGATGGCTGGTTGACTTCTTCTGGAAGACACTAAGCTCTGATGTTATCAGTGCGAACGGGTACGACAGCCATCCGGAACTGAAGAAGTTGAAGCCATGGCACTCTGCTTTCTGGATTGGTAGCGGTCTGAGTATTCTCAACTACCAGAGCAGTCTCTTCGATCTTGTGAAACAGGGCAGAATCAGAGTTCACATCGGAAACATTGATCATCTGGAACCCAGAAGAGTCGTTATGGTTGATGGCACGACATTGGATACCGACGTTATCGTATGCTCTACGGGTTGGAAGAAAGAATCACCCGTCAAGTTCCAGGGTCTTGGGGAGCATGGTTTTGGTCTGCCGTTTGATGAAAAGAAGATGACAACTCTCCGAAAGGAGGCAGACAAGGACGTCTTGGAAATGTTTCCCCGTCTCAAGGATCAACCCAAACTTCGATTTCAGCCAAAGACCTCAGAACCTTTCCGTCTATACCGATTCATAGTTCCCTCCACTCACGTGTACCAGCGAAATCTAGCCTTTGCCGGAGCCATCTCGTCAGTTAGCACCTCTATCTGTGCCACCATCCAGGGCCATTGGATCACAGCATACCTCGACAACAAGCTCGATAGACTGCCTGATACGCAGCAGGGAGTTACCGATGAGATTATGCTGCATACCCAATGGGGGAGATGGCGATATCCTTGCGGTTATGGTGCGAGTCTGCCTGATTTTGTCTTTGAGGGAATTCCCTACGTTGATTTGCTGCTGAAGGATATGGGTCTGCGAAATCATCGTAAGAAGAGTTTGTATCAGGAACTCACGGAGCCGTATTCTCCAAAGGACTACACTGGACTCGTTGAAGAATGGCAAATGAGCCGGGGCATTTCGAAGGCGCAGATGACCTGAGGCAGGGGCGCATGGTGCAATAAGGGATGATCCTTCAGGGTTACTAGGATATAAAGCTGGGATGATGACGTTTGGAGCTGTCTTTCTTGTTGAGGCATGTTAAATATCCATTATGAATGAAAGTTAAGCTAGAATATGAGATGCAGCCCAGAACAGGCATGAAACGAGTATGTGAACTGTTTCTGTTGTAAGAGCTTGGCGGTGATCATCCGCGTGATCACCTTAGCAATCTGACCTCGTACTTAGTATCAGCCAAAGCCAGTTGTTACAGACCGTCTATTGATGTTCTTTTTTTCAGTACCTCTGACCCCTTGGGTTTCACGTCCATCGGAAATTCAACGCACGTGCAAGCAATCGCATCATTAGACGGTAACTCCTCTTGGATTTTCGGATTGCTGTGAGTCAAGCATCACGATCCTTTACTCCGCTCCACGACAAACTCCGCGTTCATGTAATTCCTATCACGGCTAGCAAAAAGGACTGAGGCGTCGGAAGGATTTATATTTACAGGGAGTCAACAAATCAAACCATAGAAAGTACAAGTTAACAGTCTGTTGCATTAGAATATCTAACGTGTAGAATCAATGGCAGGGCGGAAGTCCGACTGCTGCGGACATGAAAAGGCCTCACATTGGGTTAGTGAAATTGGACAAACTTTGTGTTAAGACAAGAGAGGGTGAATACGACGTTGCTCAAGAGCGGATTTTCGTAATATAAAGAGAGCAGATCTCCTGACAGAGTAAATACCAATTTATAACCCATCAATTGTCTTCATATCTCCCATCAACTGCTCTCCTTACACCTCTTCAATAACAAACCAACGATGTCCTCACTCGAAAATCCTGTCATTCCCAAGGGTTCCCTTGTCCTTGTCACTGGAGCCAACGGCTTCGTTGGCTCCCATGTCGTGGATCAATTCCTCGAGTATGGCTACAATGTCCGAGGCACTGTCAGAAACACTGAAAAGAACGCCTGGTTGGCTGAGCTATTCGAGAAGACCCATGGACCTGGCCGATTTGAGCTTGTCAAGGTAGAAGATATGGCTGCTGAAGGGGCTTTTGACGAGGCCGTCAAAGGTATGTCTGGAGTCCATAAATCTCGCTTCGTATGAACATCTTGGCCGACGTGTACAGGTGTCGCTGCTGTGGTCCACACTCCATCGGTCATGGCATTTAGTCCTGACCCGCACGACGTCATCCCAGGCTCTGTCGCCGGTGCTGTCAACGCCATCAAGTCCGCGTATGCTGAGAGCAGCGTGAAGCGTTTTGTCTTCACCTCTTCGTCGGCTGCTGCTGTTCGATCTGCCCAGGACACTCCAGGAATCACCGTCACTGAAAACACGTGGAATGAGGCCGACATCAAGAATGCCTGGGCTGATCCTCCCTACGAATCCGACCGAATCATCTACAACTATGCGGCTAGTAAAGCCGAGGCAGAGCAGGCAGTTTGGAAGTTTCGTAAGGAGAACCGGGAAAAGCGACCTGATCTTGTCATCAACACTAGTACGTTTGCGTATGCGATGAGTGTCCTCCTTTTACTTACCTCATATAGTCCTTCCCAACTTTGCTTTTGGCAAGGTTCTCGACATCGCCAATCAAGCTTATCCCAGCAGCGCTGGTATTTGTGCTGGCCTATACAAAGGAGAACTCGGGCCTGTGTTTGAGGTCCTGGCCCCACGTAGGTTCAATCCTCACTTTGCAGCAAACTAAGATATTGACGAGACAAACCAGAATACTACATCGACGTTCAAGACGTTGGCAGGCTACATGTAGCCGCAACCATCTTACCAAATGTCGAAGACCAGCGCGTCTTTGGATTTGCTGAGCGTTTTAGCTTTGACGAAGTTCTCGACATATTTCGAAAGAACGAACCCGACAAGAAGTTCGTTGACAACTTTTCAGGAGGGTCTGATCCCAACGAGATTGAAGCTCGGGGTAAGGCGGAGCAGCTTCTTCGTGACTTGGGAAGAGAGGGTTGGACGAGCTTGGAGGAGAGTGTTTTGAATAATGTCAAGGAGCTGAGAGAGGGTGCGAGCAAGGAGTAACTGTTTGACAAGAGGGGTGTGTTGTTGAGGTGCACTAGTCTAGATCTGTGTCAAAGTGATAGTGAGGATAAACATAATCGCTGAGTATGATAGAAGAAGTTTGATTTATCCTTCAACCCTGTTCAATGTATTGCCAGGAGCCAGGAGCCAGTCCCCAGAGCAGGCAGTGATTCAAGGTGAATGTCTAACTTGACTTTCACAGTTTCAACTTGGCCATTTCCTCAATTACCTGCGGCACACCCCACGGCAGCTCATGCCACACAACACGTTCCTCTTCTACAGCCTTTGATACCGCGTCGTGCAAATCAGCCATCTGACCACTATCCCAAACACCCTCTCTTCGATTCAAAGCTCGTAGTAATGCTGTACCCCTTTTTAAGACTCTAGAATCCCTGCAAGAACTGCAGACAACTGATATGGAGGAAACCAGATCCCCGTCGAAAGTAAACACTCGTCTTGATTTAGTCTCCTCCATTTTGAAGATCTCTTCCGCTCGGTCCAGGATCAGATTGCTGTCCTCTACAGAGTATTCCGATTCAAGGGATTCCAATTTTAGGAACGCCGCCCACATTCCTTGGTGTAAGGAAAGAAGTCCAAGGTCGCCGCGATCTTTAAGGGAGGGGCTGGATATGTCTATACTGGCTTTCATCAAGTCAAAGCGAGCGCTCCAAGCATCGAAGAGATCCCTCGTCGATTTGGTGGCCATTCTGGCACTTTCTGAATCAAAGGGAATGCTGCCTACCTCGCTTAAGGCTTGATTGTAGAGTTCGAACTGATCGTCAGTTGTGATCTTGTTAGATAGGGCAGCCATGGAATTGTCAAAGATATGTTCTAAAGATGACAGCTTCCTGTTTGCTTCCTGTAGGCTTGTGAAGGGCGTAGACGGATTTCCAATATCTGGAGGCTGTATGTCTCGATCGATGGCGACAAATCCGAGGTTGCCCTTATACAGGCCGAGGTTTTGGCCAAACCAATGCATTAAATCTGTGACGAGATTGAGAAAGCAATCATTTTGAGAGTTTCTGGCGTTAGAACCAGAGTATAACTCTCGACGATATGAGTTGACAAGTTGACAACCCGCTTGTAAGTGGCGAGCGGCATCAGCGTATCGCCCATGGAGGTTTTCAATACACATAAACAGCAGGCAGCATATGATGGTGATTTGCATGTTGTTCTTGGAGCTTTCTTCCATGATAGGCTTCATATGCTTGATGGCTTCGTTATACTTTTGGATAGATTCAAGTTCCATCTTATTTGCCGAAGCGTCAGGATGGGCAGCCATGAAAACACGATGTGCACCACCTAGAGCACACAGGGCGTGTTTGATCGGCTTGACCGTATGTGATAATGGAAGAACGTAATTGTACCAGAATCCGTTCGAGCCGGCGATCGATTCAAAGTCGTTGATAGCGCAATCTCTGGCGTGGAAGTAGAGAGCAGCATCGGCGGGTTCAACAAAGACGTCGCTGATGAGTGCTGGCCTTGGCACTGGCGGTAACACCATGGGTAGTCTGCCTGACTTGGGTACAAAGGGGATCATCTGGAAAGTCTTGTTGGCCCTGACTTTTCGAGCTTTAGGTTGATCATAGCCATCGCATTTTCGATCATCTTTGATACAGCGTTGACAAATTGGTTTGCCCTCATCGCACTTGAGATGACGGATCCTGATGATAGGTGCATAGTCAGGATGTGTACATTAACTTCTCCATTCCAGGGAAGAACTCACTTGCTGCGCGACAAGATTAGCCTAGGCGATAGTAACTGTCAGGTCATGCTTACCAAGTACCACATCCGGTCTTTACTTTTGGCCCCTTGGCCCTAGTCCTCGTCCTCTTCACCGTCGGAAGCGTCTCAGATCTTGCATCCATTTCGAATTTACGAACCGTTCAATCAGAACCTTCGATGTCAACTACCACCTTCGGGCACGCATATGGACGGCAGCCGAAATATGAAGCAATCAAAATCCATGGAGGCCTGACAGCCGGGTGCTTGTCACACCGATGTCGATGGCTGTGTACTGGCTGCGCCTCACAGAATCCACATGGGTTCAGGCATCAAATGAGAGCGTCTGATTGGTTCTCTCGTAAAAAGGGTACCAGTAAGAGTTTGGTGTGAGGATTAGTGCAGGGAGAATGCCGAAGAACCGAACATGCGATTGGACTAGTGGCATTAGGTAACGGTATCAGTGCGACGGGGTCCGTCCATTGAATGTGAGACTTGAATCTTCGGCCATACCACGGCTGCAGTTATTAGAAAGCAGGCACAGTGACTGTGCCGTCATCAACCGAGAAGAAAAGTAGATGACCGTGATATAAGAACAACCGACAATACAGCAACGACACCAAGCTCTTGTCTTTGTTCGACTTCGTGGAAGTCTCTCACGAACTGGTGCTTGGACCGTCCCGTATCTGCGAAATTGTCTCAATGATTTGGTTTCACTGCAAATGGTGTCTTCGGAGTCGAGACTGGCAATGCTGGTTCATCAACCAAAGTCAAGGGTTAATTCTTCTACTAGAAGAATCTTTCTCGAGGACATCGGCGATGTGCTCATGGACCTGGCCAGCAGCTTCCAAGGCCGACATCTGCGTGACATCAAGTTCCATTTCATACTCGTCCCCAAAACGGAATATATCCTCCTCTTCTCTGATACTGCGAAGGATTTCGATATCGGTAAGTTTGGTGTTCGATCCATTACCTCGACTACCCCCCACAGCTCGCTTCATGTTCTCTTCCAATTCGCAATGCAAAACTATCGAGATAAACGGTGAGCCCCGTAGAGCCGCAGCATTCTGGTAGTCCTTGGCAGAAGAGCTGCCTAGAGCACTCGAGGACTGTTGGTCTGTGAAAATCCAGGCGACATCTGCAGTTGACTTGGCAGTAGCAATCGACTTCAAAACTTCCCGTCGCTATAGCAGGTGTCAAAAGAGCAGAGGGGACGGTACATGTATGGCACTTACCAAGATTTGGCGAAGGGGCTGATACTCTTCGGCCGTCCTTTCATAGATGGCGGCGACAGGGTCAATAATGAGGTGGTTGCTGACAACCTTTGCTTTGTCCAATAGTTTGCTGTTAGACTATAGTTAGTATAGCCAGCGCGGCAAGATGATAAGAATGCAGGTGATGTACCATAATTCATGGGCTATGGTGAGTTTGCCCACTCCAGGATATCCATTGATATAAATAAAGGGTGGCATGTTATTGGCCATGGCTCAGGATGAATATTTCAGGTTGGGAGACAAGAACTTGAAAAGGATGAAGCTCAGAAGTTGAAAGTAGATGGCAAATTGGTCTCTTATAAGCAAGAGTGACTCATCTTGTTGTGTCTCGTACAGACTGCCCGGGCAAACTCAATGCACGTAATATACGGGTACATGTCAGAGGTATTTACCGCACTAGAGTTGCAGGACTATGCAGAATGTTGAATCTCACTGGCGACTGGTATACAAGCACGTCATTAGTCCACATTAGTAAGTTTAGCTATAGTCGCATAGTCTGGGTCATCCCCCATGATGCTAGACTGAACCAGCTATTCGTTTCTGAAATCCGCGGAGACACCCAATATCTAAGCTCAGATCAAGCATAATCCACGTACTAGATTATAGTTTTCTGTCCATGTTCTAACCCACCATATAGTAACTCCCTCAGCTAATCTTTCATACATCAACATAAAGAACACTTGATATCTGGAGGCGTACCAAGGTTGGTTTGCCATCATTGAAAAATCATGAGATCAGGTTAGCTACTCCACCATGCGGCGACGTCCTCCTACTGGCGTATTTGCAAGAGTTTGTAAGATTAAATCTCCTCCTATGTACTAGCCGTCTTTAATATTGTCATAACCTCATGGCATGTATTCATACGTGCCCAGTCAAGTGCCGTCTTCCCAAAATTATCCTTATGCTTAATATCAAATTTCCCAGTTTCCAACAAGACGGATATCATATCCTTCCCAGCACACAACGCTGCATAGCCAAGGGCAGTGCGTCCGTCTTGTGATGAGGATACTGGTATTACCCGTGGACATCTGAGGAACAGACGTGCACCTTCAATATCATCCTGCATTACGACTTGATGAAAAGCTGTGCGGCCCGATCTGTCGCGTTCGTTAACAAGAATTCTTGCATCAGCAAGTAAGAGAGGAAGGGCATCAGAAAAGCGATGTGTAACAGCCAAGTGAAGAGCCGTCGATCCTGTGCTTGTTGCTTCTTCGGCGCACAACTTTGCGCTTTCAAGCAGTATCTCGACGATATTCAATCTCTTGTGTTGGAGGGCCAGACTCAGAGCAGTCTGAATATCCAGGCTGCTCCATGTACAGTATGGCTTTGTTTCATCCAATAGAAGCCTAACTACAGGCACCGCGTCATAGATAACGGCCAGATGAAGAGCTGATTCCCCGTCTTCTCCAATACAAGTGAGATCGGCCGGGAATTGATGAATGAGAAATGCGGCCACATTTCCAGCTTTTTTGACAATTGCCGTGCGAATAATCCGTGGAGCATCCCTGGCCTCTACCAGAGACATGTTGGTGTTTCTGTCGCTACCAGCTGGGATTCCGGCAACCCCGCGCAGTGATAACATGAAAGAGAGGTCGCCTTCCGTGAAGCCAGTGCTATTATTGACCGCTAGCAGAAGGGATAAGGTCCGCCTACTCTCAGTAAGAGTGTTGCTGTTATATTGAGCGCCTCCAGTCATCAAGAGGTGAGACGATCTCGTGCTGAGTGCCTTCAGCATTGCCATGATGAAACTTGAACCAGCTTCCAGAGCCAACTCCCAGGCAATCTCTATGTTACCTGGTTCGAGGGTCAATTTCGAATGTGTGTTCAGGATGGCGTCGCAGATGAAGACATCCCGCTGGAGAATTGCGATATGTAGAGGTGTGCTGTTGGTCAAGTCACAAATATTGACATCCGCCCCATGTGCTAGCAGTGCCTCCACCATCTTGACTGATGATTTCATCACAGCGTAGTGAAGAGGTGTTTTCCCCTGGATATCAGTCATGTTGACTAGTTGGGGATGTTTCTGCAATATGAGAGTTGCAAACACCGCTTGCTGGTTAAAAGCGCAAGTATGCAATGCGGTTTGGCCGTCTGTATTCTGCAAGCTCAAGTCCAAATCGTAATTTTCCATAAGATGTTTTGCATTCGACTGTGAAGAGAGGCGGATAGCGACTTGAAAAGCCGTCCGCTTCTTCTTGTCTAAAGTGTCTGGGCTTACACCGCATGTGTCTATGGCATACCGAGCGATCTGAGGGCTATCCACAAGCGCACTGACATGCAGCAGATCTTCTCGAGAAGCGAACAAAGTCAGGCATGAAGTTCCACGTATCGGATTTGTTCGTTGCCATGTCATGTGCGGGTGAGTCTCAATGTATCTTGAGGATCCGGGTCGTGGCTCAAATGCCCCAACGATCAGGGGAACAGACGCCCCAGGTTCAAATAACGCAGACACGTTCCTGCCCCGGGTCAGTTGAGACGTAAAATACTCCTTCTTGGTCTCCTCAGGCTCCCAATTCACATGGGCGGCAGTGCTAGATATCAGATCTTTCTCGAGTCTTTTAGGTTTGTCAGGCTCTCGTCCTAACATAATTAGGCTCCAGTTCGTGTTTCGACGTGTTTTCATGTCATCGTTTTGGGAGCGGGGCGATGTGCCGTACTGGAGTGAAGACCAGATATTGGTACTGGCGCTCTTGTCAAGCCTTGATATACAAAGTCGAGTCGCTTCTGGTGCAGCCGAATAGTTGCCGAGAAGGAATAGGAAAGGGATGCTAGAGAAGTAGCTTATCCGGCGACCGTTCTGTGCATAGGACACGCCATATACGGATATTAGCTCGCGAGTACGCCCATCCCAGATGGGTTGATCATAGTCCATGTTGCAACAGACCGACATGAGTCTTTCTGCACGCCACAGACTGTACTCGAACGAATCCAGCCAGGTAGGGCAAGACTTGGGACCTGATTGTGCTTCAAAGTGTCTGGGCGAGAGAAGTGCCCAACCAAGCGGCGTGATGCCAAAATTATCCGTCCTATTGATAGATCCTTTTGATCGTTGGATATGTTCAGACAACCGCGAGAACATCTGATCAAGCCCGTCTAGCCCTAGCATAACGGCTGTGTTGAAGAGAAGCATATTCACGACGGCTTCACACGGCTCATTGAACACACTGATGCGTCTAGACAAGGCTTTCGCATGGCCAGGGAAAATTCCACGACAATCTTGAGCGCGAGAGCAGGAGGTGCCACCGTTGAGGTAGTCGTTAACGTAGTGGCAAAACTTCCAGGTCTTGTCAACAAGGTGAGACGACAGTGGCTGTGACATACATAGAAACTTGAGCCACGAGTCTGACATGAGGTTCAGCAGCACTTCGGGGCGATCTCTGCCCTGATCGTATGAGAGGAAATTGAGACAGCTCTCGGCCAGTATCGGGGCTATGGTTTGGAGTAGCTCTGGATGAGAATCAAGGTACAGACTAAGGGTCGAGTGGACCAAGGTGACTGTGGAATCTGGGTCCAGACCAAACTGGGAGGTGTTGGTGTTATTTGGCTTGACCAAGCCTAGGCAATAGTTCAGAGCTGTTGTAGGATTCGGGATGTTACTGGTGTGGAATTGGTCATGGTGTACTTCAACTGCTAACGCGTGACAAAGTTCCGAGATTGTCAAAGGCCGGATCAGATAGATCCATGCCAGAACCTTGAATGCCCGTATGGAGTTGTCACCTTGGCTGATCCGAGCCATCGATAAGCCAAAGGTGGCCTCGAGCGTACCAGGTAAATTGCTAAGTGCTTCCTGGCGACGGTATATTGTATCGTGGCTAAGTATGAGATTGGTGTGTAGCGAGGCGAGAAGGAACCTATCGAGGGTCATGGTCAGTATTGGACCGACTCATAATCTTAATATACGTAACACCTACATTCCATTTGCCAGTAACGCCACCCCAGCCTGGATCTCTTGCACGAGCCAGTCGGGCATCAGCTCTGACTCGCGCTCCTTCTCAGCTTCTAGACGGGCACTGATGAAAGCTTCCACATCGCCCAGCTGGGGCTGCATTGTTTTGTGAATAGCACGAGGAAATGACCGCTTCACTACCGGCACAATGGAGGGACGTCCAATGAAGATGAATGATGTCGTTAGAGAGAATCGCTTGCAGGCAGCCACTAGCTGGCTGGCGTTGTTGCATTCGTCCAGTGCATCCACGCAAACGAATAGTCTCTGTACGAGAGGATGCAGGTGTGCCAGTGTCTGGTAGATTTCATCTATCATGGCGTTGGGCCGCCTCAGTTTGATACGGGCGTGACGGATGAGATCGACGGCATTGGCAGGAAGACCATCCAGCTGGGAAAGCAACTGTCGGATGATGGCACCGATCAGGGCTGTCTCGGAGTAGTTTTGGGTCCCCTGGTAGTCGCAGTAAAGATACGTCGTGTAGGTTGTGACACTGGTGGAATGGGTGTCGTGTAAGTAGTCTATGATACGCGACCTGCGAAGAATATGAGTAGGTGATGAGGCGATGCATTTGTCCACAGCATCTTACATGATACACGTCTTTCCCTGACCTGGATCACCAACTAAACACAATACACCAGGGTAGTTCTCAGAAGGTGGCGTATCAACCCATCGTTGGAAAGTTTCGTCTTTTAGGATTTCCTCACACGTACCAGGAAGTCTGGAAGCCCTCACTTCATGATGTTTCAGGCACGGGTCAATGGGAGAGAGCCACTCAAGAGCTTGGCCGTGAAACTTGTCGGCATGGTACTCGGCAAGATCTATACATAAGTGGTGGTCAGCTCTGGACAGACAACTGAACAGGAAGTGTTCGGACCGCTCTTCATTTTCTGTAGCTCATCCAGCCCGATTTCAATATGGCTCAGCCGCTGGGCAGCGTCCGATACACACGTTTCCACTATTTGTAGCTTCTCAAGCGTTGCTGAGAAGTTGGCTGCCTGGTCTGGGAAGGCGGCTTCCATCTGGGACAAGGTATTGCTCTGAGTCTGAAAGTAGGCGATCACTTCCTTATGAGACCGTGCCATTTGCTTGCTGAGAGTAGGCACACATGTCGTTAGACTCGCTTAAACAGTCATTTTCAATCATTATCGGCTTACCAGTTGTTGATCAGCAGACAGAATTCAAAGGTACTCTGCATCGCATGAATCTCTGAGATGAGCGCCGCACTCTCCGTCTTGTCAAACGGCCATTTCAACTTTGTTGCTGCGGCCTTCACCTTTCCAAGGCCTGAAGGAACACCAGCTGCAGTCGGATTCCTAGGCTGGTATGACCGGAACTTCTTTGAGAGTGTCAAGATGCGATCCTGGCAAGCCGAGATGGAAACAAGGAGGGCCGAATCCTTGGCTAGACTCAAGTCTCTTGCTTCGTCTGACTTTAGGAATGTTTCGAGACGTTCAAGTGTCAGAATTAATGCTTGTACAACCTGCGATAATCGTTGAGCCTCTTCAGATGCGGAGCGTATGCTGTTGATGGTGCCTATCAATCTGGGGATCTCGATAGCCAGGCTAATAAGCCCGGCCACGGATGCCGCGACACCTAAGGCTTCCATCTGCGCATGAAGAGTTTATCGGAAAGATTTATGGACTTCCCACAGTTCTTGTCGTTATCCATTGCCAAACAGTCCAACCGAATGAGTGTGCATGGCAACAGAAGACGTGGTGCGGGGTTATTGTATGTGCGAACTGACTGCGGCTGAGGTTTGGATGCCTTGCTGATAACAAGGTAGCTGGACATTCCGACAAATAAGCGTGCTGACATGGCATGATTCCTCTGGCCAGTCATGTTTTGAGGTAAATCGACATCCCATTTGCCTTCTCTCCTGATCACGCTCAAGATATGAACACTCAGAAATAGTCTAATACGACCACGAATACATTCACGACAAGTTCCAGAATGCTTCAAAGATTCGATAAATTAACCAACATAATTATTAGGCTATACTAGTTACACTTCTTTTTGATACTGCCGGTGTGGACAGGATCGTCTTCATAGTGGCAGCTACATCTGCAATCCATTACCGTGCAGGAGGATCCTCGTTTCCTTTTCACTAAAGCGATATGTAAGCATAACCATCACTCAATCTGATAGACTCTATCAACTTGGTGACTTACTTACTTTGTTCGTTTCTGTCACGCTCACATCGTCCACGGGCTCCGCCTTGCCCAATGAAACTGTCTTGGTCGCACTGGCTCCAGTCTGGGCTCCGGTGCCCTTCTCAAATTCGTCCAAAGTTACTGGGGGAGCGACTGTAGCCTCGTGGTGCTCGTCGTTGAGGTGCTCTGTCTGGTGGATTTGGTTCTTGGTGTGGATGACCTTCTGGTGGACCGTCTCCCGCTCGATCACGGGCTGGATAGTCTCGTGGATGTGACTAGCAAAATGTGTTAGTAAACTCGCAGGTCTATTGCCAAGGAAGAAATGATACTTACTGATGAACATGCTCATGCTCCTTTGTAGGTGCGTACTCTTTGGAATACGTAGTTCCCTCAACTTCCCTCTCGTCGTGGATCTTGGCAGCTTCTTTCTGGGCCTGCTTCTTTGCTGTGTTGTCTCGATGGTCAATTTCCTCGTCGACAGCATTCTCCTGGTAGACATGCTCGGTTGGGAGAACATTCTTGTCCTTGACGGGTTGAATTGTGGTATGGTAGTGGTCTTTGTGGATTTCTTTATCGACTTCAGTGTCGACCTTTTCGTGCTCGTGGGACTTGACATCCTCATGTGTGACGGCTGCTGCCTTCTTCTTGTGTAATGTTGCACCGTCGTCATGAACCTCTACAGTCTTGTCCACCTTGCTGGTATCAACGTTGGTGTCGTCGGCTTCATCGACAACTGTGGGCTCGCTGGACACAATGTTCTTGACAGTGTTTGCCAGCTTGCTCAGAGCGTTTGGGGGTAGTTCGGACGCCATTTTGATGTAAGGTTTGAATTATTGCTTAAAAGATTAGATCTTAGAATGTTTGTTGCTGAGTATTCTGAGATGGTTGAGGGGGCATACTGCTGTAGTTATATCGCCCACCCAAGTGGCTAAGCTACAACCATCGAGTCTTGACAGCCTTTGTGGCTAAAAAAGCCGTTGTACGTCACTTAAATTTGCACATCATGTATGACACGGCATCACAAAAGGGCAGCGATTCCCGGTTTTCTGCTGGCTTGATTTGTTCAAGCTTCAAGTGTAATTTCTCAAGGCCTGAATTGCATCGAGATTGTGTCACTCTGTATCGGTTTTGCTATGTCATCCCTGTATTCTTAGTGGCGAACAGGCCCAGGGTCCAGGGTTCAGGCACCACTGGACTGACATTAGCAGCATGGTGATGTAGTAACTACGCAACCAAGGCGTTGGGATCTTACATTGTCCTGCCATAACAAGACAATCAAAGTCAGGACGATGACACCTGCAGAGCCACATTTTGATGCAGGTGGCTATGACATGGAGGCTTGACTCTGAGAAGGTAAGTGGCTAGTCGCGGGCATCGAGAATACGCGGTCGCATCGGATCTGCGTTTCTGCTTGAATTGCAGCGAAGGACAGAGCTTGAACAAGCCTTTTGGCAATCCTGAGCTGATTTACAGTACAGGCAGCTTTAAAATTCTGACGTCCAGGGGAGAAGCACGACATGTGATGGAAGCTTGACATAATGCAACGTAAACCTCGGCTGGAGCAGCATTGCTAATGGACCCGCTGTTTAAGGACAACGATAGTCTTGATCTTCTACCGAAAACCGCACTAAACGAAACGTTACGAGCTTCTCCTGCCAAGAATTCATGAGCCTCATTCCGTGCACGTTCTCCGAATTGGTCCTCGTCGTGAGATTTGATTGAGGATGCTTGGGGGGGGCCTTTACAGGATTCACTAGAATTGACCAAGACTTGACGGCCGAAATATGTTTTCTACGTTTGCTTTGACCTCTCCTAAAGTAATACAGCCAGTGCTAGCTCAATCAAGACGGCTTGATCTCTCAAGTCTGTAGTTTATGTGCGAATCTTATGGCAAGCCTTTTGAATTCGCTCAATGTAAGAGCATATTGAGTCAGTACCCTAGCCTTTGTTTAGTCTTGAGCTGCTTCAGATGGAAAATTGAATCGCGGCTGTCATAATTGAGGCTTGAACACAGAAAGCAGGTTTTATGGGATCGACTTATCCCCAGACTAGCTTAGCAACAGGGGGAATTTGCCACACTTTGGCTGTCGTAAGCCTCTCAAGATGTGTGAGCAAGTAACACAACTAGCCCCGACCAATGCAAGTGCCCTTGAGCTCCCAGGCCCCCGATTGTAATGACGAAGCATTGTGAAACCCATAAACCTTTACATCAATCATGAATCCAGTGTCGGCAGTTCACTCCCTTCACTTTTTTCCATTACAGTACTGTCTGGTTCTGTGGTTCACTTAACGTGGCAACCCAGATATCTCAACCAATTCACTGGCTTGCGACACTCAGGATCCATGACTTCAAGTGTTTTACTGTGAAAATAATAGCCTCGTTCCTGTCAAAGATGAAAAAATGGGCGTTAATTGAACAAAATAAAAAAGCTCAGCCAGACGAATTGATTCTAAATTTGCTAGCATAATACCCTTTTGGCATTGATCGTCTCATTTGTTCCTCTCATTGTTGCATAAGTTGTCTGCATGGAGTGCAGAGGTGATACAGGGTAGACAGGTTTGCAATCTTCCAAAGATGTTTTGTAGCAATCAGAGGCTAACACTTCTCACACCATATCGAAGCTTTCCGTAAGGTGAGTTAAGCTAAGCGCCTTTGGTCAGAGTGAGGTAAGTTCAGAGATAAACAACGGTGAAAGATTTCCCCCCGAACCCAAACTCAGTTATTCAAATTGACTGTGCGTATGAAGGCTGCATATTCAGGTAACTGTACATGACGTTGTTGACTTTGCCTGTAGCACTCATGGAGGCCAACACCTCTGGTGCTTTTACCTTCGACTAAAACGAAGACAACATGGCGTGGAAATGAGTGTGGAATTAAGGTTATCTCCATCTATGTCGGAATTCCTTTCAACATCTGTTAGCTCCTGATACGATTGCTGAGCGCCCCAGTGCTGCGATTGATATGCTTTGTGTATAGGCGCATAGCGGAGATTGGAAAGAGGCAAAGGCGACAAGATTCAAGCCAGATGACAATGATATGCCGCCATATGAAATGAGCGGGTTGGGGATTTATGAACCTGTATAGGAAAGTCCGAGATATGCGACTAGGGGCAGCAATAATAAGAGTTAATGCCAGGAAGGAAACGTCTGGCGAGTGACCAAGTGATTGCAGTGCGCCCGTTGATGAACCACAAACTTGCTGCAGAACTGAACAATCTGGGAAATTAGTTATCAGATGGTAGCGTTGAGTCGGCACAGTTTGGGACATTAGATATGATGTGACTTACCAACGGAGAATGAAGACGGTTGGGCTTTACAGCAATCGGGTCTGTACCAATATTAACCTGAGCAGTAGGAGACAATCGAGTTGGTTAACATAACAAACAGAATTTGAAGATATCCTGATTTAGGTTCAGTACCGACCCAGATGAGCGTTTCGTAATCATGAATATACATGTCGAAATGTTTGTATAGAGTTCCTACGGTGGGATGCTTTTGTTGAAAATGTTCACAGCTCATACAACCAACCTGAAGTATTGAACGTTCTAAGAAGTGTTAGTAAAGATACTAAATATGGTTCCAAAGAAGTTGACATTGCAGACCAGAAGCTCGAAACTAACCTTCTGAGTTTGGGCATCAACCACATCCATTCATGTAATACAACAATGACAGTGATTCTAGAACAATTGGCAGCCTTTCTTCATAGAATTGACGGGAGAATATTCCATCTTTTTGCCACTCTTCTTCATTCACCACGTGCTCATGCGGGAGTGGATGCATGGCAGCCGCCATTTCCGGTGTCACATGTGGGAGGTGAGTCCATGCCAGGCAGAAGAACTTTACGATGATCCGAACAGCATGTTCTTTAGTTTCATTTAATAAGCTAGTCGTACGTGCATCTAAGAAATAGAAAAGACATGGTGGCCATCAGAAACAAAAGCTCACCTCACTATCATTTGCTTGTTTCCCCCGGATCAACGTATCCTTCAAACTACCACTAGTCACAAGCTTGAATGTCTTCCTCGCAAGATTACACCAGAACGGGTTACAAAACGGAGACGATTAAAAGGCACTGGAATGGGGATTTGCATAGTATATTCTCCATATCGTTGATATCATCATATCGTCACTGACATGAGCAACAATACTTCCCACTGCGATATCTGATCAAAACTAACCAATCAACAGAGGCAAAAGACTCAAAAAGCTATATAGGGCATAGTGATTCGAAATTTGGAATCCTTGAGGAAGAATGCTCGAAATCGTGAAGGTCTAGACACGCGGAGTATCAGTGACTAGACGGATTAAACATTATGGTCGCTCCGGCCTTTTAATCCACATTCTTATTATCAAGCATTACGCGAGCAAGCTACTGGACTCTCGGGCAACTTGAAGTTACCCGAGTTGCCGGTATTTTATGGCGTACTCTGCATCCCAAGGTCGTTCTCTTGTGGACAATTATGAAATTGACATTCTCCCAGGTCGTTCCATGTCACTATTGTCTTTGAAAATGGTCCATGATGCCATCAGACGTGATTACTGATATGTTTGGCCTGAACAAGTCAGAAAAGGAGACGATATGATTACAGAATGAATTAGTCAAAATCCTGGGGCCTGAAGCGTATCTTAACATTAGCCGTTTCCATGGCCTCAAATGTCGATATCACGGCACGTGTCGATGTCACCAAATGTCTGACTATGTTTATTGGTGGCTTTAAGAAGAATAGGACCGGGACTGTCAAGAAACCATGGAAAGTTACTCATCGAAAACACCGATCTTGTCTCATCACGTGAAGGCTTGTAGGAATATTAAACTGTCAAGACCCCCCTGTCTCTTCAAAATCAGATTCCTCCCACCATGACCTTTCGAGATGAGTGGACGGGGAAACCAAAACTCTGGACCCTTCTCAGCCCTAGATCAAGCCCAATCTAACCTGTCGGAGACTTAACAACTCTAACAATACCCTCATCCCGTGTTTTCGGATTCGGTGGTAGGAGCTTTTCTGCCGTTGAGCCGACAAACCATGCCCTACAGGTTTGGAGCTCGGACATGTCGTTGTCATCCTTAGCATCCACAAAGTTTCCTTGGCCTTGAATGTCGTCTTCCGACCAGTGCTCGGGCATGTCCAGTTAGGGATGGAAACTTTATCGTAGATCGATTAGGGCCTGGATCGACACGTCGGAACATTTGGCCTTGAACGTTGACGGATCTGGATTCTTGAATCCAATGAGAGTTTAGTGGATGCCCGGGACTAGACTGCTTTGGTTGCAACCTGTGCAGTTTTGGAGATCTGTTGGAATGCTATGAATTCCCACCAACGCAGCATGTTAGCAGCTGCCACAGGGATAGTGGCGGCATATCTTCACAAATCTGCCAATCACTTCTTGGGCGTGGCATTGGCGTAAGGCAATGATTAGTCCTTGATGGAAAGGGTGTCGAGCGCCATTGAATCACTGAAAGCATATGTGCACAGCATACTTGACTTACTTAAGAATACTTGCTGAGCTTGCCTGCCCTTCCCAAATTTCTTCTTCCGCTGCTGCTTTTCCACGTCACACATCAGCATCCATGCTGCTGCAACCATGGCTTCCCGAACCATCTTCATTATCAGTATAGCATGCCTGCTGGCCACAGTATCAGGGCAGTCTGTGCAGCAAGGCATCTCGCCCAGCGCTGTAAGTCGGAGTTTAATAGGACACAGTATCAGTAACTAACCCAAACAACAGAACAAATGTTTGGTCGAGACCGTGAGTTCGCCGACCTTTTCCGGTATCGATTATATGGATCTATGCTTCATTCCCGAGTTTCGGAATACACTGGATGACTGCTTGATGAGGGACTGCACTGTCAGAGAGTTTCTTGGTGAGAAATCCTCTACAATCTGCTTGATTATCGGTCAGCTAAATTCATTCGTGAAAGAGACTAACAAGTTGTAGATTTTATCAACATTACCAACCAGATATGCCAACTACCATTATACGACCACCGGGTGGACATTAGAGTTGTCACTTTAACCATGGCTATCTTTGCATTGGTTTTCTACGCTTTGAGAATCATCTCCAAGTTGACCGGAACGATGTCATGGGGTATTGAGGATTCGCTTATCACAATAGGCATGGTACGTCTCTGATAGAAATCTTCTGGTTGTTGATATGGCGCTCACCTCGACAATAGGGTCTTGTCATTCCTTTCACTGTATTGCTACAGCTTAGTAAGTTAATCTGGGATGTATGTACGGCATGATTTGTAACTGACATCGTCTAGTGTTGACCAAGGGTCTTGGCCGCGACATGTGGATATTCTTTGACGATGATATTACAAGCTTTTTCAAGGTATGCAGGCTCATGGTCACCCTTGATATTGAGACCATTCTACAAAGTATTTGTTTTTCCTGATTTGGGCAATTATGTTAACAAAGAGCAGTATCTTCTCATGGTCGAAGTCATCTACGCCATCGCCCTGGCAGTCATCAAATCATCCATCTTGTTCTTCTTCTTACGAGTCTTCCCAGACAATACCTTCCGAATTCTTGTCTACTGTACGCTAGGTGTCAACATCCTCTCGACATTCATCATTCTCATCATGGGCACTTTTCAACGTCGGCCAATCGGACTGATGTGGGAAGGCTGGAGAGAATTCGAGCCTGCGGGTGTCATCTTTGACTTCAACAAACTGGTATTGGCGCACGGAGGCATGAACATTGCCTTGGACGTTTGGATGCTTATCCTACCCATGACTCAATTGCGACATTTGAAACTCAAGTTGAAAAAGAAGATTGGAGTCATGGCCATGTTCAGCGTGGGTCTATTGTGAGTCAACACGAGAGTCGAGTAACCGGAACATGTGCTAATAAACTCCCAGCCTTACTGTCGTTAGTATTGTACGTTTCAAGTTCACGACCACGTTTGCCGAGTCAACAAACATGACGGGTATGTAGAACCCTGCCGATTGAATTAGGAGCGATGAAGACTGACAATCTCAAGCCGATTCTCGACCTACCATCATCTGGTCGTGTATTGAGCTGTGCGTGGGTGTCATGGTAGCTTGCATGCCCAACGTCAGACATCTGGTGCGGGATGTCAAGAGACGCTGGAAGAGGGCAAGGGGAGTTTCAGAGGAGCAACCAGAGCAGATCTTTGTGGATCGATCACTTGCCACCATTATGGTCACGCAGAACGACGAGGCTCCTTTCAAGGCGATGAGCAAGGGAGGAATGAGTGATGGAACTGCTTCTATGACGGATTACAGTGATAGCGGGAGGACCTTGTGAAGATATACGACATCGGATTAGGGAAATAATGTGTACAAAAAACAGCGTCATGATTCTTCTTATAGAAAGGCTTTAATGAACTAAGTTACAATATTAGATGCGGCATTTAGACAATAAACCCCTGAGCCCAAGTCGAGACGAAAATTGTCGGGATGATGGCTGTAACTCAGCTGGATGTTTCACGACTTGGTAACCAATCAGGACAGAATCAAACCCACTCACCCCCTACAAGTCAAGGAGAAGTGGATGCCCAGCTGGTTTGCTACTGTAACCCCAAGCCTGTGAACTGGGCCCCTGTTGACGTATGCTGTCAGTCTACCCCTGTTTGTGTTTTCTTGATTGTGAGGCTCCTCAGCTGGGGAACAAGATGCCTTTGGGGAGTTTATGGGGAGGCCAAACCCCCAACAACTTCTAGAACGACTGTGAAAAATGTTTCTGCACTCACAAGTGGTCGGCTATCAATTCTGGACAATTAGTGCTGAGGCGGTCCTTTCATGCCGGAGTAAATTGAGAGGCTAGACTCTCAGTACCTCGTTTCCTCTTTTAGGCATTATCCATATCTGTCATGCACCCGGATGTTCATTCTGCTTTCGTCGCAAGGAGAATTCTTCAGCTTTGCCTCACATACAATGGCGAATGACAAGCTGAACAAAAAATGCATTGCAAACCCATCAAAATTGCAATAGCGCATCCCTTGTCCACTTATCTTACGTAGTGTCCATCCCTGGATCTTGTTATTCCCGATATAAACGGATAAATGGATCCAAACAGACAGAGATTTCACAGCTCACCGATGAAAAAAAAGCAAACACCATCACGGGTGCCCAGAAAATGTTTCCATAATTGGCCCGCAAAATGGCAGTAGATCTCTGGAAACATTACGTGGGACGAGCTGTCATGCCTCCACCAATTCCACCTGCCACACAACCTCTCTAGTTCCCACGTAGTTTAGACTGAATACTTATCAAGGCTTTTGCGCGCTGAATGTGAGTTTGGTTCCACAACAATGGGAGGGTTTTGTCCGGTTACATCTGAGTCAATGCATTTGAGGGTTCGATGATCGTGATAAAATATGAGATCAATAGCTTGGTTACATAGTCTACGGCAATTAGGTAGCCAGTACTTTCTGCCACTTGGTGTTTAAAAAGGTTTCATCAACAGCTCGATTACCCCTCCGAATCTCATCTCAACGTTACCCCTGAGATTTTCTGTCATCTATCACATCACCCTGGGGATCTCTTTGAGAATAACATAGTTCATTTGATAGAACCCAATCAACCCATCAATGCCACACTTTAATAAACGACGGCCGGGTATGCCCCACCGGTTCAGACACAACACTGCAACACAGTCTTCGTCTCAACCCGCCACTCATCAGCCAACTCAACCGACTACGCCGGGATCCATCGACTTGACGACCGCTGAAAGACCCGACCACAATCAAAGCGCATACATGTCAGGCTATAATCAGACAAACCGCGGATATGAGGGCAATAACCAAAGATCCTACTATTCCTATCAGCCAAACACAAACAACTTGAATAGCTATCGGAGTGTTCCTCCAACTGTCCAAGGAAGCTTCTATCCTAGCTTCCGTCTACAAGGTCAACCGACAACACGCAATCCTGGAACAGAAATACATGAACCAGGCTACTTCCACCACCCACAACTCGGGTGGGTTGCTGAAGAATACACCGACCAAAATCCATGGTATAACCAACGGCCAAAAAAGCCCATCTTCAGTCTGGGAAGACCACTGCCGCATACTGTACGGTCTAGACGGCCTAAGAGACCAAAACAAGATGTGACAAAGGATGAAGAGCAAGGTCCGGATGCGGACTCTCAAGAGAAACTTGCATCTCCCTCCTTCAACGGAAGCGTCGCGCCGTCAACCATGTCCCAGAGCTACAGTTCTCAGCGTCCACATATGACTACAGCAGCCGGGGCAAGACACAACGACAAGAGCAACGATGCTGAGCAGCCCGTGTTCGAATACATGCCTGGTTTAGTGGAGAGGTCCGACTCAGCTCAGCATAGCACGATGCAACAACAAAACACGCGAGAAACGGCGCAGAGTCATCAACCCGAATTTAAAATTGATGGCGAACCACTAGGCGGAAAAAGAGATGTGGAAGAAGTTGAAGATGGAGAGGCGGACCCCAATCAATATCGGAATTGGTGGGCTAGAGTCCGAGCTCGTCATCCTGAACCCCTCGCCGAATTTCTGTCTACTTTTGTGGCCGTCTTTATGGGTCTTTCGGGCACTCTGTCAGTAAACCTGTCGTCGAACCAAGAAGTCCAGTACGGAACCTATGAGACTTCTTGCTGGTCATGGGGGTTTGCCTGGATGTTTGGCATCTACCTTGGTGGCGGTGTCTCCGGAGCACACATGAATCCCGCAGTGTCGATTTCGTTGTCACTGTTTCGAGGGTTTCCATGGAAGACCTGCGCGGTGTATGTTATTGTGCAGTTTATAGCAAGCATTGCAGCTGGTGGTCTTGCATATGGATGCTTTGCCGACTCGATAGACTACGCTGATTCACGGATGGGCGACATGTCAGCTAGTTTCTTTTCCACGCCCCGCGAATGGGTCAGTCTGGGGTCAGCAATCTTGAACCAATCTGTTGGGAGTGCTGTCATGCTGATTGCCATCTTCGCTCTCGGAGACGATCAGAACAACCCGCCTGGTGCAGGTATGCACGCTCTGATCCTGGGCTTTCTCCTGACAACACTCAAGTTTACTCTTGGATACAATATCGGATCTGCGCTGAACCCTGCTTCTGACTTTGGTCCACGGGTGATTGCGTACGCGGTGGGATATAGGGAGCATGAAGTGTTCGGCTCAGGATGGTGGTTCTATGGGCCTTGGTTTGCAACCATGGTGGGGTCTATCGCAGGCTGTGTGCTATATGATAGCTGTGTGTTTGTTGGGAGTGAGAGTCCTGTGAATTATAGGATGAGCGACGAGTCTAAGGAGAGGGTAAAGAAGTACTTTCGCAGAAGTTCACAGAAATAGATGTAGATACAGGAAATTGCATGACTAAGTCTGGAGTGTATGATTACAGCAAGATATTTCTTTCCCAGTTCGGCATGTCGCAACACGGGCCATCATATTGAATGTGAAATCCTAATCTCGATTCTAGGCGATGCTGTCATCAACTCAGAGCGCATTAAAGAAACTGAATAGTTTATTCAAGCTATCCCTAAACCAGTGTGTCCCTCTCCCATCTATTTGGACCCGTTCACAATAGACTGTTTTGGGGTTAACTCGCGGGAGCATTCTTCTAAGGCACTGCATCAAGGCTATTCTCAGTACTCATTCGGCATATGACAAATAGGCTTGTGACGATCTTCAGTTGTGTGACTACTCTGAGTCCTGCAATCATGGACTTTTTATTGTAGTCGACCTCGATTATTCCAATCGTTCAAGTTGCGAAAGAGACATCTATCTAATCTTCACAAACACCCTGCAAACCCCAGCCCGTGTGATCAAACACCTTCTATTTTAGACATCGTCCCATCCAGACCCCCCAATCATGCAAGGCAATATCTCCCATAGGCGGGAGTTCTTGTGTGGTAGGCGACAACTTGGTGAAACATGTTAGCGTGCTTAATGCATGGATCCTTAATAACCATAGGAGCGATTATAAGAACAGTGAGAGTGGGTTAACGTAGCATCGTCGAAAGCGACCATGTGATGTTCATGCTATCAATCGCTTAATGTTCTTGGGCATGATCATCGTAATTCAGTGAAACCATGCCATTGCCTTCCATTTATGTAGACGGATATCTGACCCCTTTTGATACGCCCAGAGCAGGGATTGTTATACTAGGACAAGCCTATATCGGCAGGTGAATAAGCTTAATGCTGTTATTCTGAAACCCTAACTTATTGAGAGGATAGAACCAGTAAGACACATGTACATATATAAATAGTAAGTAACTATCGTGTGAATAAAGGCTGTCTTCACGCCATCTTCGTCACCAGTCAAGCTCTGCTCCTTATTCAGCCTGTGTACCTCCTTTGTTCCTCCCTGTTGTACTCTCCAAATCCACCATGCGCTTCTCACTCCTCATCGCAGCTGTGGTATACATTTCCACTGCTTCTGCAGCGATAACATGGTCGTTGCAGAAAGCTACCAACCCCACGGCTGATCAGAGTGATGCATACACTCGAATTGAGAATGCAATGAGGCTAGCTGTCACTCGCTACTCCCGTTTCTCCAACGCCAACAAAGTTCTCCGCGTCTATTATACACCTGGTGTACCTACCGCTGAGGCAAACTACAATGGAGATGTTAGGTTCGGCTCCAATCGATCTTACATGAATGAGCGAACAGCCATGCATGAGATCTCTCATACTCTCGGTGTCGGGCAGACGACCGCTTTCAACCAGCGATGTGCCGCCAACAACTGGCCTATCGCTACGGCTTTACTTCGAACTTGGGATGGTGCCAGTGCGCGCATCAACTGTGGTGGTGGACATATCTGGCCCTATGGATTGAACTACGATAATGAATGGAGCACCACAAATGCGGATCGTCATGTGCAGCTGATCGATGCTATGCTGAGAGATGGAATGTGAGGAACGGGCAGCTGCTTTCATGTAAATACTTTTGTTGAAGGGATCTATCATATTCTATCATCCTCATCTCATCCAGCAAGTTTGGTTTAGAGCAACAGCAACCCCTGACCAGGTCAACCGAAGTCTGACGCTGTAAGCACACCTCCAGTAGCAAAAAGCCTGGGGCATTCATATCAAACCAAAAGTCTTTGTCTATATCTATAGCTTAGCCCAGGGCCGCTTGTTTATCCTGAATCTTAGGATAAGAATAAGGGTGGTAGCAGCCACAGAAGCAGAGCCAGCGTAGAACATGGCAGGTCGATAGGCACGAAGCCCTTCGTCCGCACCGCCGAAGCGTCCAAGCAAAAATCCTGCGATGGGTGAACCCTGTAAAGGTTAGAATTGGATCCTAAAAACACTGCCTGGAAGATCGGAACTCACAAATAGATAGCCAGCCACCCAGCCAATAATCATCATGCCCATAGCTGTCGACACTCGTGTAGATCCAAACACGTTCCCAACCACAGTGGGTATCGAAGAAAAGAAACCGCCATTCATGAGACCGTTGAAAACCACAAAGACAGCCAAAGGTGCCAACGTCGTCGACGCCGGCCATAGAGCAAGCATGGTGACCGAATTGCCGAGCAAAAAGGCAGCGAGCGTATTCACCGGTCCAAGCATATCACATAAATAACCGCTAATGATTCGACCGACAGCTGATGAAAAACTGAAGCCGGCCATAAGTCCTGCGCCGGTGCTGGTGCTGAGGCCCATAGAACTGCTATACAGAGGCAAAAAGAAGGGTGGCACCAGGAGAGGAAAGATGCCAATCCCGGCAGCGAAAAAGAGAATGGCAAAGTTGGCTTGTCGGAATAGCGACGAATCCACAAGCCCAACGGCCTGGGTCGGTGTTCTCTCCTTGATCAACCACGCTGCAGGAATGCCCGTTGCTGCCACAAGAACACCTGTAACACGAAATGCCCACTCAACGCTCAGCTTTTCGATAAGAGCATTGGCAACAATACTCATGATGGCGCCGCCAAAGCCACCTCCAGCGTAAACAATACCATTTGCCAGTCCTCTCTTCTTCCGAAAGTATTGGGCTGGCGTAGACGTAAAGGACATGAAGCATGCACCCATTCCAACACCCAGGAGAACACCGGGGAAAAAGAACAAGCCAACAAGATGGTTGGTCACAAAGCTCGCCAGGATTTGAGACAGGGACATCAGAATAATGCCGGTAATGGTGAGCTTGCGCGTGCCAAAGGAGCGCATCAATCCAGATGCGAGGATGCCTCCAGATGCCATCAACGCTGGTGATATAGATCCACAGAATGATAGAGCAAGAGCAGACCCGACACCACGTTCAATGAGGGCTCCTTGGTAGACACCCCATACGTACGTGAGGCCAATAACCCACCACGCAACGACAGCACAGGCTGTGACGACAACCCAACCATATCCTCCATCAGGGACCGTGCTGTCGGCGATGCGAGAGGCTTCAAGGGCTGGGTCGACGGAAATCGGGGTATCACTGTCGTCAGTGTGGCCGGGGCGTGTTTGTCGAAGAGTGTTTGCGCCGATGTTGATTTCTTCAAATTGAATGGCTGTTGTGGTTGACATGATTGCGCCTTGATTCAATTGAAGTCGAGCTGTGCGCCCACAGTTCTCAGCTTGTCCGAGAACGAAGGATTTATGATGAGATATGTAGAGTTCAAGCGGTGACGCTTTTGGTTTTGGTTGGTAGGAATTGGGAATTTGTCATCACGCCGGTGATTCATGTCGTCAACTTAAGGGCGTGACGGGTTTAGCCTTGTTAAGGTCACCGATATTAACCGAGTTCCACATCCATAGAATATCTCACGAGTATCTTGCCTTGGAAGAGCACATGGGTTACTGACGGACATTGTATCTTTATTAATCCATTAATCTGTCTTTCTTAAAAGCTCGATCTAAGAATGTGTCTCCATCAGGAGGCTTCAAGTTCAGCTCCTCAATTGATGTACATGTCAAATCTGGAGGATCTCGGCAGCTCTCAGGACAGCCTTGGCACTCTTCTCAACCCACTCCTCGGCTTGTTCCAAATTATCCTGATCCAGACTGTCCAAAACCGCTGGGAAGACGTCTGCGCCATACCCACTGTCCAGTCCAGGGGCACTCACAACGTTGTAATATGAGTATCTTCCGGGTAATAGACCAGCGCTGGCAAAGCCACGACTAAAGTCACGGTACTTTGAGTTGACTGCCTGCAAAAGACCAGCATCATTGAGATCCAGTGCTTGCTTTCCAACCTTGGCGATGCGTTCAGCTGCAGCTTCAAATGTAGCGACTGCATCATCCAGGGGTGACAGGTCGATGTCATAATCGGGGAATCTTTCCTCTACCTGCTCCTCAAAATCTTCAAAGATGTCTCGGAGAGCAGCACCGGCATTGGGCAAATCCCAGGGAATCAATGGATCATCTGCGATGTGGTAGGCGAGGAGAGCGGTGAACTGGCCCATGGCGACATGAAGACGGAAGCCAGGGTCGGCATATTCTCTCATCCAACGGTCAGTATCGTAAATACTAGAAAGACAGGTCAGCATCAACACGAACGCAAAGTATGAGGTTGACTTACGTATGATACTGGTATACTGGGTCTTTGGCACCAGGTCCGCCGCTGATATCAATCTAGGCATAATGTCAGTCGGGAATTTTGAGTCAGTTAGAAATGCTTAAATATACCGAACCAATACCATTATGGTAGAAAGCCGCATAGTCACTGCCACTACCCAATGGCCCAATAACGCCCTCAGTGGCATTGTACCAGGCATCATAAAGGGTTGGTCCTGCGTCAAAGCCGTCAGGGAAGATGACCTTCTTTAACGTCTCAATAGCAATAGTTTGAATCTCTCCAGATCCAGCAATTGAAGTGCGAGGTCCGGAGACAGCAGTGTCCAGGTTGATGTAAGCAACGGTGTTCTCGATAAGCTCGGGCAGGTGAGCTTCGACAAACTCAGTTGAACCCATGAGGCCAAGCTCTTCAGCATCCCAAGACGCAAGAATACTGGATTAATATCAGCACTGTTTGTCATCCGTAAATGATAGTTGTGAGCCATAACTTACATTGTTCTTCTGGGCTTCCAACCTTGATCAACAAGCTTGCCAAAAGCTTTAGCCAGTTCAATAAGAATGGAACCTCCGGAGACAGCATCGGCAGCACCTCCGGCAGTCCACCCATCGCGGTGGTTACCAATGAAGACGTATTCATCAGGACTAGTGCCATTGATAGAAGCCAACACATCCCAAGCCGGCATGTACTTTGCCTTCATGTCGTTGGAGATGCTGAGCGTCGCGCCAGGAGCAGGACCACTGCTATAGCTAACGTTGGAGAAGGCGCCTTTGTAGTTGGTTCTGTTGACCAGGTCTGAAGAAACGCCATATCCGTCAAGTGCATGAAGAAGCTGAAGGCCATCTCTTGGGCTGATGGGAATAGAAGGAATTTTGGGGCCGTACGGGCTGACGTCTCCACGAGGAGCATCTTTGGTGGATGCATAGCCAATGGTTGACGGGTCGCCAAAGGAAAGGGAAGACCATCGCATGCTTCCTCTTTGAATGGCAGATGGGTGTCTGGCAGGACCATCTGTAAAAAGTCAATGTCGGTTCAACCATCACTGGCATATGCGAGTATTCACCTGGGTAAGGTAGATATCCATTTTCTTCTGTAATTTCTCCGTCTTCCAACGGATCTGTGTATAGAATAGCACCAATCATGCCGTTCTCCTAAACACGGCGAGTCAGTACTGGGGCCTTTTTTTTCTTCCTTTTTTTTCTTTCTTTTTTTTTCTTCTGACCAGACATCAATCTGGTGCTTTGAGCCATCATCTTGACTTACCTCTGCATTCTTAACCTTAACACCACGGTTGGTGCCGCCATACTGAGCAAGTGCAATCTTGCCTTCCAGCGTCACGTTGAGATCGAGCAAACGCTTGAAATCTGCGCGAGTGCCACGTCTAGACAAGGGTTAGGATTTCTTGCGCAAAATCAAGGGAACAAATAAACACACCCAACGTAAACGTAATCGGCCGAAGCCTTTCCGCTTGGTGAGAGTCCATGGTATGCTAGCTTCTCTTGAGAACTGGATGTTTGCGGGTCTATTTCCAAGGGATCTTCAAGCAATTGAGCTGTATGAGAGGAACCATCTGGTTGTGTCAAGACCAGAGAGCTTTCAATAGGCTCAGTATAATAAGTCCAGTACTCCTCAATCCATGACTCCCAACCAGCATTCGTCCATTGCTGTTGGGTCCACTCGGCCTGAGACCTGTTGTGCCCGACAAAACGATATCCAGAGGTATAATACAGTGACCAATCGGCAATAGAATTGTTGTCGAATGAGTTGACGAGGATACTCTCTGTCTCGGTGAGAACAGGGGGGAACTCGACAACGTCACGCTTCAAATGGCGGCTGCGAGGTTCCCGAGCATGACGTCTAGCGATCAAGCGATCGAGCTCGGCTTTGTCTGTTAGACAGGCGTAAGTGACGGCCGCGGCGAGCAGGCCAACTGACAGAACTCTAGACATGGTGGTCGGGATGTACTGTTCCAACAGTCATGCATCAATTGGATGGAGAGAATCATTGCTACCTAGGCTTCCTTTTATTTATGTACATGTTTCACGGCATATTGTTCATGGTTGAAAATCCTGCTTCACCACCAAAGCTTGTCAAGCAAGATGAGGGGTTAAAAAGCTCATGATGTTAAGTGCCATTCATCGTCAAAGATTACCAAAGAGCTATCCAGAAAAGGAATGTCAAGAAGGACAAGAAGTGCGGGGAAGATAAGACAATGGCATCAGATGATGGTACCATCCAAGGATTCAGGTAAGCAGTGTAACTTGACCTTCCAACTTGGGCCTATAGCCGCATGGCGTGGTAGTATCACGAATGCAATCGAATCCTGACTGAAGGTTCTTTTACAAAGGATCTCGGACTCAGAGTCCATTGTTTATGAAAGGCTCTGTGGTGGTGATGTAATGCGAGGAGTTTGTGAGCGTGGATGTGATCCTCTGCCAAGGTGTGAAACGTATGTTGATATTTTAAGGTGAATAAGCATAATTCAAGGTTTGGCAGGCGGGATTTAAGAGTTAATATCCAGGTCATCGACGATCTTACCCTTGAAAGGATCTAAAGATGTCAGAAATGCGGTCAAGATAGATTGGGACCTGACAATCCTGACTTTCTTCTAACACGACCATGTCTCTGCTTGTTAGTGTACAGATGCTGCCTTTGTGCATGGGTTTGTTCGATCATAATGTGATTAAGAGATTGAGCTTAACCACTGCTGGCTTCCCAAAGAAATGAGGAATTCTTTGCTGTCAAGCTCAATATGAGAGTGGGTGCTTTCTATACTTTGTTAGAACCTTTGATCTAGAGAAGACCGCGATATTGGGGATCAAAAGGCTACAAATACCCCTTTTAACAAACATGGTCTCTCAGGCAATAAAATGCCCAAATCTAAGTACACAAAAGTAGTGACACACGACTGTTTTCCATCATCTATCCAATTCCCCTCATTCCACAACTGAGACCCCCAACAGCATCGAACCTTCAACTAGAGTATGTACAGTGACCGTGTTTACACCCTTCGCACAACAGCTTCTCGTGTGGCCCTTTACTCTCTCCAGAATGCTGCGGTTGCTCCATCTCTACACCACACCATTTTTTGATCCGGTAGGCTACCCTTTCTGCATACGATCCATCAAGAATCGGCTTTCCCAGGCGTTGGCACTGTTTGCAGCGCTGGTGGTAAACTCTGGCGTTGTATTGCGCCCCAGCATACATTCGAATTGTGATAGCGATCTTCCTGCTTCCCCATCCTTTAGTTCGACAATTTGGATTGAAGCATCTGAAGGAGCCCATGATGTTGGTATCGTAGTCTCTGAGACATTTTGGACTGTCCTCAACATTCAAGTCGAAGAAAAGGTCCTCTTCAAGCAGCATCGCAGCCACGTTGTCGTGTAAGCTGGGGTACATGGACCATTCTCCGATCGGCTTCTTCTTTTGCTTTTGAGCCATAGGGGCTTGTCGAGGAGGATGTCGAAGTCTTGGAGAAGATTGCAAAGAACGAGGTGATGGAAATGCCGTTGTTTCCGGAGGGATTACAAGAAAGAAGAGGAGAGGAACAGGAGAGGAACAGGCCATGGACTCTGGACTTTGTATTATAAGTCAGGCGTACTCTCAACAAATGTTTCGACCAGTAGGGACACATACAAAAGCAGCTTGGCAAGATATCACGACACCACCCAGCAGTTTTCGATCACCAATCGCGTCACAGGTTATTGGCAAGCAGCATAATGTGGCTCTGGATCGAGTCTCACCTACTACTTCGATCCAATCACAGCTTTAAGATTCGTTGTCCTCGCAGATTAGAGGCGACCTGCATGGGAGATTAGTCGAGTCTTGGCTGAAGGTGATGGGCCTCCCGCATGAGGCTGCATCGAACAGAATGCTTCGGAGTGACACTGTCCCAGAACAAGTGACCTGGACTGTGTATACTCTTTGACTTGTCAGTGAAGTCAATAGATGATTTTTCAAGTACACATGTTCAATTTTGGTTGACAATGTTGGCGGAAACACCCTCGTTAAGCTTAATGAGTGATATGTGGCGACCTGATATTTGCCTGCACTCTACATCTCCCCTCTAGCCGCCGCTGAATATGACATTCTCTTACATAGTTCGGTTGTTTGAACCAGTCATGAGCTGATTAGAATCTAGAAAGGCAAAGTATCGCGAGCTGAGAGTAAGATTTAGCTATTGATCCATCACCATTATGCGACAGCCTGCCATAACTGACGATCACTATTAATAGCCACTAAACCTCCATATTTGGATTCAGCATTGAGGAGTTTATTAGGGTACTGCTATATCTGGATTCTTGTTACATGGCTTTTATCTTTTTTCATCCCTACAGCAAGAACGTCGAATAATGAGGCCTATCCCAAGAATGATATTTTTACACCACACACTCTTGGACTAATCTACCGCTCGACCAATCACGGCTACACTTCGATACTTCTTGACAATATGTGGTCAGAAATTGCATTTTAAAGCATCTCTCATCCAGTTTTATAAACGATCCAGAAGTAACGCAAGCCTACCATGCGACCGATAGTAGTAGGACAATGTGTATCGACCTTCTCGGCGGATGGTGATCTGGCTTCGTCGTTGCGTATAAACCATAAACCAATATCTTAATACCGGCGTCAACTTGCGGTCGGACCATAATTGAAAGCGGGCTCCTGAACATGGCCATCTGGATCCCATAGCTGAGCAGGAGGTTGTGTCCAAGCTCACATCACGTTTGAACCAATCAATCGACACATTTCTGCCTGATTTCCAGCATGACTCACCAGAAGGATCACCAAGGAGCCGTCCAGGATTGGCTCCAAGCAAGTAACAATCATCAATGGCTGACCGTCTCTTACCCGCATTAACGCGGGTTTGATATGACTATTTATTCGATACTGCCATCAACTTCTTTTTTCTATTTTCTTTTTAGTTGTATTGCGTTTTTGTCTCAGGAAGTCTCCTATCTACCCGACGAAGCTCTCTCCATACAACCGAGCCCGACTCAACACCGCGCAATGAGACGTAATAAGTCAAGTTTTGCCCAAAAAAGAAATGTCAGTGGCGACGGTTCAGAAGAGCTCCTACCCCTGCGGCCTGAAATTATCGAAAATCTCCGATTTTGGCTCCAACCCACCTCTTACAATGCTGTGGGAAGTGAATATCGTAAACATCTAGCTTCCCACGCCCCTGGCACAAGCACATGGCTCACTTCATGCGATACGTATCAAAAGTGGTGCCAAGGTGTCGATGGTGGCCTACTATGGGTCAAAGGCATTCCGGGGTCAGGAAAGTCTGTCTTGGCTGCCCAGTTAATCCAAGAGATCAGTTCGTCAAACCCAGGCAGCCCAGTTTTGTTCTTCTTTTTCCGTCAGATCATTGACGCGAATCATCAACCTCACGCCATGCTGCGTGACTGGATGGCTCAGCTGTTGAGGTACAGTCTTACACTTCAGAGGCGGCTTAAAGCTCATGTTGATGCTCACCTTACTATTGAGTCGATATCGGTTGATGACATGTGGATGGATCTACGTGCTGCATTATCCACGCTCCCCAGTAAAGTTCATTGTGTTGTTGATGCTCTTGATGAGATGGACATCGGCCATGATACCTTTTTACAATCATTGGAGTCTCTTGGTCAACTAAATCCTGGCAAGATCAAGGTATTACTTACAAGTCGACCGGTACCGACGGTAGAAAGATCGCTGAATAGTTTTCCATGTCTTCGTATTCGACTTGAAGAAGACATGGTTGATGTTGACATTTCTACCTATGTCCAACATGCTCTATCCAACACAGACATACCAGAGAATGATCGAGCCCTTATCATGCAGGCAATACCCGGCCGAGCCAATGGCTTGTTTCTCTATGCCAAGTTAGCATTGGACGCTCTTCTCAAGCCTGGAGTAGACGTCCAGCAAGTTATCTCACAACTGCCAAAAGACTTGAACGCCGTATACACCAACCTATTGGAAGAGCATGCACGAAGATCAGGAGTTCCTCATGAGGTTCAACGCCTGGTCCTCCAAGCTGTCACACATGCCACGCGCCCGCTGCGCTTGATTGAGCTGGCAGAAATGATTAGAGTCCATGGCATGAGCAACGAATCACTGGATCTCAAAGCAGCCAAAACTCTCATAAGAGCTGCATGTGGTCCCTTGCTGGAGATATTACCAGACGAGACGGTCTCAGTTATCCACCATACATTCACTGAGTACCTCAAAGGCATTGCCAGATCAGATAATGATACCGGATATCCTGTCTTGAACCCAGGGTTGGCACACACACAACTGGCCTTGGCGTGTTTGCGCTATCTCCAAGCTGGTTGTCTGGATGATGTAAAATTTAAAAAGAAAGGCATAAAGGACCTGTCGCAATCTCATAACGAAGAGATCCCTGCACTATACAAAAGATACCAAGGAACTCTATCAAAAGGAGAGGTACAACTAAGGCTGAAGCACCCCTTCTTTCATTATGCATCTACCAATTGGCATCGTCACATCAACGAGGCTGAGAGATTTGGGTACGATCAGATTGAAATCATGAAGGGTCTCGATACCTTTTTGGGACAGGAAAGGAACGTCAAGGCATTGCTACAGGTCATGCACCCAGATATTGGCATCGCCGCCGAATCATTTACACGACTTCACGTTGCAGCCAAAACAGGATTACTTGCGTACACCAAAGAGCTTCTTAAGGAGATAGAAGTCGATGTCCCTGATGGCTTGGGTAGAACACCTCTGTAAGTACATTGGACTCACGACGTCGTATCAACTCGAGTACATAAGTGCCAGACTAACATAACACTTGACAGTTGGTGGGCAGCCAATGGAAATCATTGTTCGACTCTGCGTTTGCTGATCGAAGCCGGTGCAAATCCCGACCTTGCTGAATCAAAGCGTGGTCTGAAGCCGCTACACGTAGCAGCGAACAACAATTATCATGAGGTTGTCCGTATCTTGTTAAAAGCTGGCGTCAACCCCCTCACACCCAAGGCGAAAGAAAGTCCAGGCCGACAATGCGGCAGTGCCCCAGGTACAAAGGGCCACACGCCGCTCATGTACGCCTGTCGCAAAGGATATCTGAAAACTGTGGAAGTTTTCCTACCATTTCTTCAGGACATACACACCGTCCACCGCGCTCTGGCATGGGCATCAGAGGATGGAAAGTGTTCCGTCGTTGCCAGGATTCTTCAACATCCTGGTGTCGATGTCAATGCTAAGGTCCGTGGCGATACTCCTTTATTCTTGGCTTGTAGGTCCGCCGACGTCGACACCATCGCGACTCTTCTTCGGGCCGGCGCAGATCCTGGTATCATGTGTGAAGACAGCGGTGATGAGTACGGTGGTATGAGATCATTCAGTGTCCACCGTGGTCAAAGAATGTCTCGCAGCATTAATTGTCTCCATCAGATATGTGGGCTCGGAGGTAGAGGATACCGCTGGAGAAGCAGAGATGCAGACAAAAGGAGCGCCATCTTCTCAATACTTGTTCAAGCTGGTATAGATGTGAATCAACGTACTCACCTCGGTCGAACCGCATTACACGGTGCGGTCAGATCGACAGTTTTGACGGAGCTGCTCCTTGGTGCAGGGGCTGATGCAAATATTGTTGATTCTGGTGGCCTTGCTCCTTTGCATAAAGCTACTTCGAAAGAAGTCATTACTCTCCTTGCTGAGCGTGGCCATGCAGACATCAACCTTTCAGACTCGGAGGGTAAAACTCCTCTTTTTCACCTCCTATCCTCTCGTGATATGGAATCAGCCCTCAAGATAATCGAGTATAGACCTGACTGGAGCGCGGTTGACCACGAGGGGAATGGTGCACTGCACTTTGCGGTTCGACCCCCTATATCAGATGCACCTGTCCTCCGTGCCCTCCTAAAAGGGGGAGCTGACCCAAACTTGAGAAACCACGGGAGTGCTACTCCTCTACTCTGCTTAAGCTCCTTTCCTGAGAGACTGAAAATCGTCCTGGACGTTCTACTTGAAGCGGGTGCCGATATAAATGCAGCTCATAGAGACGGAACAACTCTCTTGTTTCACCTCTTGTCAAGGCCACCACTTGACGCTGCCGCCCCATCGCAAGACGTCCTTCGACATCTTATCAACCGCGGAGCTTGCCCAACCGTTCGAGACAACAACGGTCGAACATGCCTCCACCAAGCCATCAACAGCTACCCCCTGAGTAGCGTATTTTCCCATCCTCGCCATTCCCTGATATCACATATCAAATTTCTCTTGAATTTGGGTCTCGATCCTGGAGCTGTTGACTACGATGGCAACGGCCTTCTCCATGAACTCGCCTGCAGAGGACAATGTCATGAGCCAAACTGTACTGATCAAGCGCTTCCAGTTTGGGAATATCTGGTCAGTCTGGGATTGGATCTTGATCAGAGAAATCGCGCTGGCCGAACACCCTTGCATATTCTATGTAATGGTACAGTTGGCCCATCTCAAGGTCGTCCAGGCCATATAATGCCAATCGATTTCGTCATTGCCCGGTCCAAAAATATTGACTGTCGTGACAGGCAGGGCTTTACGCCGATACATATCGCAGTAACGCGTGGCGAGACTTATACAAAGAAACTGCTTGATGCTGGTGCGGATCCCACGGTATCAAGTGATGATGGTTTGACACTCCTCCATCTTTCTTCTCGATGTCGGGACAGTAATGTGGTTGGACTACTCTTGGATGCACTACGACAGCGCCAGGACAGATTATCCACAACACAGACGTCGGTTAGAGTCGCCGGAACAAGTAGCAGTAGGCCATCACCACTTTCAGTCATGGAATTCATGGCCCAAACATCTACAGGCAAAGTCACACCACTTATGTGGGCATGTCGCTCCGGTAGACCAGAAACAGTCGCTCTTCTTCTCGAAGCTGGGGCTTCAGTTCATTCCGGAGCTGTATTTCAAGCATGCCTCGAATTTGAGAAGGAAGACAGCCTGTGGCAAGGCTGTAAGGGATCTCTTTCCCTTAGACACAGAGCAGAGATTATTGGTCTTGAGGCCGACGACCCCATTCGACGCAACACTGATTCTCGCTCATTTAACAACACGCACGAAGTTACAACTAATCGGACAACTAGACTTGGAGAGATCATTGACCTATTGATCGAGCACGGAGCTGATCCTTCAACGCTTGACGGAGACAGGCGGTACCGAGGGTATATCAACCAGGCTATTGATGAAGGCAGGGACTACACAGCAACATGCATACAAGCTGCCAAAGAGAAATATGCCCCGATAGAGGAAGTTAGTGGTTCGAAATCACTCCTTGATCTGATGCAAGACCAATTTCAGAAGCTTTCGGCCGAGAGTTTCAACAAAGCCGGTGTTGTCGAACCTGGGCAGAGTAACGACGAGCTCTTACATCAGATACTCGTAAGACGACAGTATCATCTCGTCGAAGAACTTGCTTACGCTGGAGCTACATTTCTCCCCATCCCTGGTCAAGACCTAATCAGCAATCTTTCTGTCCTTATCAAACACGGCTTTTCCACCCTCGCTGAAAAGATTGGTTTTCTCGAGTCCGAGAGAGTATTTCCAAAGGGAGACTGGCATGCTTTTGGAGACAGAACTAAGCCCGGTCTGTGGTTGGCAAAAAGAAATCTCTCCATAGCTAAGAATAAGGGAGACAATCCTATGCCATTCCTACTCGAAGCTGTTGGGAGGAAACTACCCAATATCGAAGTCGTTCGACTGCTGGTGGAAAAGTTTCACCTTCCCATCACGGAGCTTTACTCAAAGTATGGAGATGTGCATATCCATCAAGATGAGTCCGCTCTGCATTATGTTGCCCAGGGCAGGCACTGGTGGCATGTTTATCAAGCCCTTCCCTACTTCATCGAGTCCGGTGTCGATATCAATTTTTGCGATAACGCGGGCGAAACTCCCCTTTACAGAGCCCTGCAGAATAGCAGCTATTCTTTTCCTTTCAAATCAGATGCTGCAAGGAAACTCGCTGAAGCCGGTGCAGATGTCAATGCGGTCGATAATAAAGGACAAAGTTGCCTTGGTCATGCAGGATCAGACGTGGAGATGATCAAACTTCTCAAAAAGCATGGTGCACGAGTTACTGCGAGTGCCATGTTTGCCATCATTGATCTTCATGATGTTGGCGTTCTAAGGGTCCTGCTGTCAGGGGCTGACGCAAATGTTCGCATGGAGAGAGTCGCTGATAGGGCTTCTGCTCAGGTTTACGATGGTTTGGAACCCCACGAGGAATATCCTCTGCACCGTGCAGCCAAGTATCCTCCAGCATTTAGAAAATCAAGTCAAAAGGACGAGGGCGGTCTTCACATTGGTGCTCAGGTCGTCCAATGTCTGCTTGACCACGGGGCAGACCCCTTTGCAAAGTTCAGGAAGATAAAGGATCTAGATGAACCACCACCATCGAACGGTTCAATGCATTTATCTGCTTCCTTGGTGGGAAAGCCAACAAGCTACGAGGAATGCACCATAATGCACGACTTGCTGCGACATGGCGATGTTGGCAATATCCTCTTCTGTCTCTCTAAGCTAGACCCCAATCACCGAGACTCGAGAGGCTGCACTCTACTTCAGGCAGCTTGTGAGGGATTTGACAGGCAATGTCACACGTCGTTGTTGTACGACAAGGAAGCAATCTTGAAAGACCGTGCCACTGCTTTCCAACTCCTTTGGGATAATTGCCCTGACCTAATGGCGCGAGATGATTTTGGCAAAAACACCTTGCATTATATGCTCCGCAGTTTGCAGGGCATGGAGTCTCAACGAGTCAAAGACGCATTTGATGAGATACTTGCAAAAGTGCCAGAGCTGATGGATCAAGTTGACGGTAATGGAGAAACACCACTTCACTATGCTTTAGGCCGTCTGGTTGCAAGGGAAGATCTTGACCCAGCAGAACGCCTCGTTGAAGCTGGTGCTGATGTTTCTGCTGCCACCGAGAATGGTGATAATCCCTTACACCTCCTCGCTCGTAATCTTGCTTCTTCAAAGGCCAGAAGCATGTTTTATGATCTGGCCAGACGGGGGGCGGATGTCAATGCTCGCAATACGCGAAGCGAAACACCATTACTTGTCTATCTCCGGAATGCCTTTATGATTTCTCGACCACCTACCAGTCAACTAGATAGAGATGATGTGGCAAACGACATCGTGGGCATGTTTGTCAATCTAGGAGCTGACTTTTCAACGAGAGACAACAGAGGCAGAGGGCTGTTACACGCTGCTGCCAAGGGAGATGCCAAGCTGTTCGAGACACTCATGGACTTGGGAGTCGATGCCACTTCGGAGGATGACTCACAACAAACGCCAGTCGATGTTGCGGCTGCGATTGGAAACGAGGCTGTCTTAGAGTTGTTTGACAGAGGAAAGGTCAATGGATGAGAATGGTTATTGGTTGTTACGCAAGCTCTCATAAGTCCGTTGAGGTGAATCGTTCATGATACTAAGCAATGGAAATTTATAAGGTTCTGGTGCTGCTAGGCCTCGCCGCCGCTCCATCGGACCAGTTCCCTTGATACAGCGCATTGCCAAGTGTGTAAGAGCAGTCTTGCCATCACCGTCCAGCCTTATTAGGCAGGTGATTTGACCCCTGAAGCTCGCTAAACCAGTAAGCATCATTCGATCAGGTGCAAGCAATCCTTTCTGGATCAATTATTCTTATTTAAGTAAAATCTACGCTGCATCTCTCAGTGGCTCAATGCCCAAAGTCCTTTCACTTTCTTTTGCTGCATCAACCCCAAGCCCGCCATGTCCTGGAACAGACCATTGACGACCAGGACGTTGACCGAACGATTCTGGACTACGACATCCCTACCGCTCCCCGAGCCGCGGGCTCACCGTCATTGGCGAGAACCCCACTGCCACTACCTACTCTGTGCTGTGCAACGGCAATCATGTATGTAGTGGGGTATACAATACAATGGTTTTCGGACCATGGGCCAGCAAGACCCTTCCTTCTGGCGCTGAAACCACCGGCATATTCGACATCAACTACTCCTATGCCCAGGAGTCTTCCAACAGTACCTGGGCGCTCTCGGCGCGCTGCGAAATGAGTAGAACGGTGGTTGAGAGGTGCACTACCTACTACATCGGAGATTCCTTCAATGGGTTGTCTGTTGAAACTCTAGAAGCTGGGAGGGATGAGTTGATCCTCTGGAATCTGGATACTCTTTCATATTATCAGGTCGCGGTGGCAACTGATCATGAACCTAAGGCGTCAGAGACAAGCTCACACGACATCACTACCGCAGCTACTGAAGAGGTGGCAGAGACCGAGGTTGTGACTCGGGTTGAAGCTGAGACTACGGGCGCTGATGTAGAAAGTGAAGAATCGACTACTAGTGATGTGACTGAAGCAGAGGTCTCAAGTACGACAATTGCCGAGCCTACATCAGGTGCTGGTATGGTGTTTCCGAATCTGCGCGTTAGTTTATGTGTGATCGGGTTAATGATGAGTGCCATGTTATCATGAAGTTTCTAGATGGGGCTCGGGTTATCAGTATACTATAATTAATTATTAATTGAGGATTTTCTTCTTCAATTCCATTCCCACAGGTTTGGCAGCCCTGTGCCTGGCTGATGCGTAGAAACTTCATGTGTCCTGTTGCCTTAAGCAGTAACATTCGGTGCCCGCGGAAACAGAAATAAGAAAATGTCCTTTAGCAACCATATATCATGGCAATTATCAACGGTCTTCACACCAAGAATGGAATAGCACCACCCAAAAAACATATCACTAACAAAGTCAATATCCCACCACTCACGCCAAGCCTGTCAGAAGCCCACGAGCCGTCATCACTACTTGAACCTTGACCTGAGTCACCTGTCCCGGTAGTCGAGGCTTCAGTCCTCAGACTCGTGGTGGGCGTCACAACAGCAGCAGCAAGGCTGTTCACCGCACCCTTCATGTCCAAATTACAGGGCTTAGGCTTGGGTGACGAATACTGTGCAATTTGAGGACATCCAGACTCATTTGATGCGACCTTGACAGCAGAACCAGCAATGGCGCAGCCATCGTAAGCGGCGATGACATCCCGCGGAGTTGGAGAGCCAGGACGAAGTGTAAAAATAACACATCCCGCTCACGCAAGGGACGGTTCAGTACCGGTATTGACAGTCAAATTCTCGTCAGATTCGCGCTCACATGATGTGAGGTACTTGAACTCCCAATCTAGAGCACAAAGATCGTGGTCGCCTTCCCAGTAAACGAAGCGGCCAGCACCGCTTCTTGTCTTGGCAAGGGTATCGCTGGCATTGAGGTAGAAATATGGATCAGAAACCGGAACCTCATTCCGAGGCCCCTCAATGCGACCGACGCTATACAAGGTACCCTTCATACAGTCAATCCTCCACCCGAAACGTGCTCGGGAAGGAGAGAAGCACAAAAGGGTTCTGGAAGCCAAAGATGACAGGAAATGGAGCTTCAACATTGTATGTGTCGTTTCGGGGGAAGACAATGTCAACTTCACCAATTGCTGGGAACGGGATGTTGGCTTCGGAAGACTGAGCGATGACCCCTGTCAGGCCGAGTCCCAGTAAAAGGACAAGGGTTAGTAGTAAAGTATGACAGGACATTGAAGAATTTGCCGTTCTGCCCAGGTCGGTGGATTCATCTGAAACATCGTGGAACAGAACCAAACGTGAAGGATTGGGCCTTGGTTATAATACACAGTGTATAAGGGTCAAAATGTGGACGCTAGATTGTCAGCTTTTAATCATGAATGTTTCGCAATGATGACCTGAGTTGGATGGAAAGGGGGACGAAATAATGCGGATGACAAGCACGTTCAGATGCAATGGCCATTTTCTTCTGGTTTTTGTCGCCTCTGTTCAGCATGGCCGGCGTAAAATTGGTCCGATTCAGCCCTGCGTCCTTTCATTAAAGGGAATGGAGATGCACATTCTATCCTCCAGCTGAGAAACACACTCAGATTCATGAGCTGGTGGATTGAAGTTCAGTATGATCTTTTCATGTCATGATTGTTTCAATCCTTGACAACACTCCAGACAAATGGAGAGAGAAGTAAAACAAAATAAAGATAAGCGTGCACTAGTCGACGTAGCTGTCGAGGGCATCTTTTTTGAGTTTCAACGGTGCAAGACTTAAAAAAAGTCGCCTGTTACCCCGTACCTGACAGATGCTTGGAATATTCCGAGCCCTAAGGAGATCAACGAGTTGGCACTTGGCAGTAAAAGGTCGACCAGGCGGCAGGGTAGGGCCAGTCACAGTATCAGTTAGAGTGGGAGGATGGAGTCGGTCAGGTCAGGGTCAAAGAAATGCAGACAGTGGAAAAGGGGCCTATGAGACATGCATGCATTTTGAGCTAAAAGCTTACTTTTCTTCTTCACTCGGGCAATCAATCCTGTCTAACCGAGATTTCTTCCCTTATCGATAGAGGAAAGGATACCTCTGCAAAACCACTGTGATGCTACGCTGCGTCATGTGGACAGCAAGTCCTCGGCCAGTACCTAATGCAGATCAACCTGTCAGCCTTAGGCTAGGCTTTTTGACAACAGGGAATCAAGCATGAACATGAACTGGCTAAAACCCTTGCAGCGAGTGCAATGCGATGCGAAGTGCGATTGGGGGGCTATGGTACAAAGTGTCCTGTACTTGGACGGATAGGGAGGGGGGGGTTAAATAACGTAGGGGTTAGTCAGTCGCTGAGCGAGAATGATGTGTTGCATTTTGATATTGTCCAGCATATGTAGCCGAACAGCATCGAGATTCCAATTTCTTTTATGTATCGATCATTTCTGTCATGAGAAGAAAATGGTCACATCACTCAGATGGATGTGCAAGTTCAGGCCAAGATCAAGGAAATCCTGCATGCAGAAACTTGCCTGACCGTTCATCTTCAAAGGGTAGACCAAGGAAATCTACACAGCTTGGCGGACGATCCAGACATCGGTCTCCCCCACTACTGGGTAACAGGGACGGATCCAACACACCTATTTAGGCCCAGCACAGCACAGCATAGCTCATCATAGCATGACATGGCTGACATAGCCCGCTGATGGTGGCCACTTGTGCCACTTGTGGGAAAAGAGAAGGTGTTCGCGTGCTTTGTTGTATTGATTGTCAAGTTCCTTGTCCTTGTTTGTCTTGCCTTGGAAACAAGAAGGAATGGGAATCACAGGCATGTTCCATTGTGTACTGTGCTGTACAGTAAGGTAATCTGCGCCCTACGTGTCGAACAAATCAACAACCTGGCTCAAGATTGGATCTGACGGAAAAAAAAAGAAGAAGACATTCCACAAAACTGCCCCTTGCAACCTGGTCATAACGCTAATTTTACTCCTCAATGTCTGTTTTTTCGCAATTCGGTATTACAGTAATCATGGCTTCAATGGAACATTGAAATCCTTTTTTAATGAAATGCACATAAGACGATGATCTGTCGCACCAGTTCATTCCTTCGTGATAAAAACAAGACAAGCTATACAGTCAATAACACAGTATAGCAAAGGGGGCTCATCGTGTTTTTCCCATGGTCTCGATTGTTCCTTTATTGCGGGGGCCGGGTCAGGGTCAATGGGAATGGGTTTCGCAGGGGGGTCATGCGAGAGGCGCATTGTAAACCGCTCTACTGTGCTATTTGACTGGCTACTTTCCAGCGGATGAGGGTGCCGATCTAATCATGAAACCCCGCTCAGGAAGGAATATCGTATAGTACAGTGGTAGTGGGAGGAGTTGAAGGGAAATTACTGTACCGCAAAGGACGATGGGGCAGCAGTGAGATGGGGTTTGTTCCATATTTGTTGGACTCGTGAAGGATAAACCATGGAAAAGCCCTCCTGTGTATAGACAGACAGACAGACAGGCAATCAATCCATCAAGAGCTTCTAGTCAAAAGTTATTGTTCTTGACACATCCTGTCGCGTGCCGTACCCGAGAGGATTCACCAGGAGAAAACCACTCAGCCACAGGCGGAATTTCCAAAGTCCCCAAGGCACCTCCAAGTCAGGTTTAGTGCGGCATGTCAGCGAAGCACGCCATCCCCTGTCTTGTTGCTTGTGGTTGCTTGTGCCAGCCCAGTGGGTAAGGGAGGTGGAAAGTAGAACACGAGAAAAGTGACATGGGTTCGGATTAATAAGGGGAATAAGAAGGACTTGCTTGGTCAAGGTACGGTCAAGACAGAAGACGGTATCGTGCCTTGCCACTCACGCGAACCTCTGGATGTTATGCACTCCATCATCTTCACGACTCAGGAACTGGGGATAACCGATAAACACAAAATCAAGCTCTCTCGCCCCCTTCTCTTTTCTTATTAACCTTCTGTCAAAAATATTCAAAGGGTCAAGGGGGGGAGATGGGGGACCAACAACACAGCACACCAACTCCACACGGAAACATGACTCCGTCCAGCCATGGTGCTTGTTCTCCCTCGCTAGCGTTACAAGCCCCGGTTCACTTATCCGAATGGCCGCTGATCACGACTTTGACTTGACGGAAATAGCTCTTCACTCTGTCCCTCTTCCCTCGCTGTCTACTGTTGGCGTCTATTCTATCACCCGGCATACCTCCACACTGTAGGCCTAAATAGCTCAAGAGGCACGAGACCTGACATGGACCGTTTTCTTGCATTCCGCACTGCTGTTTTTCCTCTTCTGTCCACCTTGTCTCCTCCCCACCTTTTGTTCTCATAACAGCGGGAAAAAAGGACCAAGAATAAAAATGAGCACTACCCGTTCACGGCCATTTATCCCGAGGTAGTTTCCAGTAATCATGCTTAGACCCTTGAACTAGCCAAGGGTAACCCATGTCACAGCCGTCCAAGCTTTTTCTTTTCTTGCAAAAGGAAGATGAAAAAGTCCCTACCTAATGTCAAATGATTTCCCCCTTGGACCATTCCCCAGCCTACGCCACAATAGAAGGAAGAGTAGAAGGACAAGGCACGATTCGGGGGGTGGACGAGAAGGGGATCATCAATTAAAGGGGGCCATTTTTCAGCCCCAAACAAGGATAAACATACCGAGAGGAACCAAAGGGGGGAGGGTTCTCTCGCCTAGTCTCGTCTCGACTGCTAAAAAAGAAGACGATGCTAAGGGAGGGGGGCGAGAGAAAAAAAGAAGGATTAGTTAATTAAATTAAGCTGAGAGACCGTTTTATTTTCTTTCCTCTTCCTTCTTGACCTGATCTGCTTTGCTTTGCTTCCTTCTCTCTTTTTTTTGACCCTCCCCTTTCCCGAAGAAAAAGCTCCCTTTTCCTTTTGGAACCCGTTGTCGTCTTCTGTCGCGTGCGCTCTTCTTTTTCCTATTCCCTTCTTTCCTTTCCGCGAACCCCAGTGTCTTTTCCCTTTTAATCTGTCCGTCTCTTTCTTAGCGTCTTGATCATCATACGTACAGTACAGAGCAACAGACATCGGTCACACAACAAGCTCTCTCTCCCATCCCGCCCTACGAAACAATAAGATAATTAAACGAACGGTCATGGGAAGCTGATTCGAGTTTCTTTTGCATTGCTGTCGATTCCCGACCCTCCTCGAATCCAATATTTCTTATTCTTTCTTTGTTGTGCTTTTTTCAAGGGTCTCATTTAGCGTCAACGCCCTTTAACGGTCTTGGTCCTCGACAACTCTTCACCCCTTTAATTCTCTCCGACTCGCGCGGCTTTCCGCAGCTTCAACAGCAGCTCACCATGCAGTTCTCAGTGGTATCATTCATCTTTGCTACATTTGTCATTACCGTTCTTTCAGTAAAGCTATGTCATTTGTTTGCATACTTTGACAAGGTCCCCGTTTGGGCTTTCTTTGTCTACCTACCGACCTTCTTCGTTCCCGACTTTCTGGCCATTTGTGTTTTGCGAGCGCTATTGCGGCCGGTTAGAGGGTGGTTTACCATCATTACTGCTATTCTCGGTGCTTTCATCACGTAGGTTATTGGGTATTGTATGGAATGATGGATCCGTTTTGCTGACGGGTTAATAGCTTGGTTACTCTTGGTGCCGGATCATCGCAACTTAGCTTCTGGGTCAAGACGGGCGCCGAGGTCGAATGGCGTGAGGCAAAGAACTTTATTGGACAGGACGACGGTATTCAGGTTCTCCTTACCGGTCTTGTCGGCACATTAATTGCAGGAGGATGCATTCTCGCGGCTTCATGGTTCACTCAAGGTGTTCTCTACAGCACCGTGGGCAACTTCAACACTCAGGTCTATGAAGCTGTCGTCTATGGTATGTTCAACCCAAACCTGATACTAACGGGTCGACTAATTCAACATGTCAAGTCCCCAAACTGATCTTCAAATGGATCCTCGAACGACGAAAGGGTTACTACAATTTGGTGGGCGACGAAGAGGCCGACGATGTCCCTGGCGACATGTCCGACAACCGAGACTCCGAATCGCACGAGCTCATGAGAAGCAACGAGAAGCAGCAAGGCGCCATTCTCAACCGTCTTCGCTTTGGCGTTCCCTCCAAGTCGACCATCGCCGCCTACATTCCTCGACCCTCAGCCTGGTTCATCGCCTTTTGCGCCGCATTTGTCTGGGTTCTCGTCACCCTCATCATCCGACCTTTCGACCCCTACAACCACATGTCCACCACCGTACCGATCCATTTCCTCGACATCTTCCTCCCCGAGCCCGATCACTGCTTCGAGCAGAGAATTATCGCCACAAACAAGTTCCCGTTCCCCGACATGATCAACAAGCCTGAGGAGTGGTTGGAGCCTAGTGGTGATTTCAAGGGATGGGCTGGTAACAATGTGTCGCGTGCCCGGGAGTACACTCACCGACCTCGTCCCGACTGGCTGCCCGAAGATCCTCCTCGTGGATTCCTTCGATGGGACCCTGAGAGATGGAACCCCAAGAATCCTATCTCATACAACGCGACAGTCAAGGAATGGGGTCTGACTTGCCCCGGCATGGAGATTCCTCAGCCATTCTACAATCCCGTCAGCGATCCTCTAAAGATCTCCAACCTGGACAACGACATCCTTGAGCCTCTCAAGGCCGAGCTTGAAAAGGTCAAGATAAAGAACGTTGTCTTTATCCTCATGGAAAGTCTCCGACAGGAACTCTTCCCCCTGAAGCAGGGCAGCGCTATTCATCAGAGCATCATCGGGGCCAATGAACAGGATCAGCAGGAGGCCATCAATGCTCTCCTCACCAAGTTGACCCCCAACACGGAGAAGATCACTGGTATCTCTGGTGGTTTCACCGATGCCGACGGAAAGCCTTACCCTCGTCCCGAGACTAGCTGGACTGACCACACGGAGGAGGGTTACGGTGGTATTAATGTCATTGGTTCTCACACCATGGCCAGTCTGTCAACCAAGAGTTTCGGCTCCAACCACTGTGGTGTCTGGCCCATGCCCGTTGAGCAGTTTGACGAGGCCGACACTGATCCTTACCAGCCGTGCATGATCCAGCTCCTTGAGATGTTCAACAGGCAAAAGGATAACGACACCGTCACCGACCCTGAAGATTTCCGCAACTGGCCATGGTACCCTGCTCTCTTCGAGGCCGAGACAGAGACATACGATCGCCAGTACATTTTCGATCAGAAGATGGGTTTCAAGCACACCGTCTGCCGATATGAACTTGAGAACGACTCTAAGCGATACAATGCCTCTGATGTCAACTACAAGCCCAACAACTACTTTGGTCTCCCTGAGCCTGTTCTCAAGCCCTACATCAGGGATTATGTCAAGAACGCCACCGAGAACAAGCAGCGCGTCTGGATGTCGCACTTCACAAGCTCTACGCATCACGCTTTCGGCCTCCCCGATGCCTTCCCTCGAGAGGAATACATGCCTCATACCGGCAGCAACAACTGGCATACTGATTTCTACAAGTACCTCAACACGATCCGATACCATGACCAGTGGCTGGGTGAGCTGCTTGAGATGTTCGAGGAGCTGGGTATGACCAATGAGACTTTGATCGTGTTTGCTGGTGATCACGGTCAGGCTTTCAAGGAGGACTACCACAAGATCGGTACATATGATGTTCCTCACATCAGCTCATTCCGCGTTCCCATCATGTTCCGTCACCCCCACCTCCCTCGGTACCAGTATTCGGTCAACGCTTCTACACTTAACATCGTCCCTACTATTGTCGATCTTCTCCGCAACACGGGCTCTCTTGATGCTACCGATAAGGCCATCGCCGACGACGTTATCCAGGAGTACCAAGGTCAATCTCTTATCCGCCCCTACAAGACAAAGCAGGGTAGCCGTCGCGCATGGAACTTCCACGTCATCAACATCGGAGCCGGTATGATGGCCGTCACCTCAGCGGACACCCACTGGAGAATGGTCCTGCCCGTGACAAAGATCTTTGAGTTCAGATTCACAGACCTAGGCTCGGATCCTGAAGAGCGATCTCCCACGACGGCTTGGGATCCCGAGCAGTTGACAGAAGCAGTCGACAAAAAGTACGGTTCTGAAGCTGCCCAATGGGCAAAGGAGGCCATCGAGATTGCGAGATGGCATACCGTGGAGCAACAGCGACTTTGGAGATGGCGATTACTCAAGACACCTATGGAACTTGAGTCGTATGAACACTAAGTTTTTCTTTGTTGTTGTTTTTTATAACCAACCTTGGGAGTTTATCTGGTCTTGTTTCATCTTTTTTTTATATGTTCAATGGGGGGGCATGGCATATGTACATGATTCTTTTATTTTTTTTATTGCGCTCACATCCTCGTAAAGTAACGAGGATTATGGAAAGCAAAGCATGGTCATAGAAAACACTTGTTTCTTAGATTATCGGTTTATTCTGAGCTTGTTGACAAAAACAGACAGCCAGAGATCGTCTGTAATACATCAAAAACATCACCTCAATCTTTTTTTCCTTTACAATCATGTGACTCATTGTTCCTTTATTCTGGCCACAACAATAGTGGCTTTGACGACTTGAGACTCGCCAAACCATTTGAAGAGTCTTCCTGCTAATTTGTACCCTCCCATTGAGATTCCGTACTGACTGAGTGCTCGTTCCTGGTTGATGATGAAGTCGGATACTCCAGCAAAGACGTGTTGAGAGATGTCTTTCAATATGATGCTGTCGCTGTCATAGCCACACTCTATGAGTTGATGTCGATACTCGGTCTCTGTGAGGAATGTTCGTACTGGACATCCCATCATGACACCAATCGCTCTGGCTGCTAGCTTATCTCTCAGAGAAGCTTTTTCGTTAAGAACAAGGTCGAATGCCATGACATTGGCGTGTAACTCTTTGGCGGCATATGTGAATATTGGCTTTCTGGATGGTTGGAAATGGTACAGACAGTCCAAAGCCAGTAGCCACCTCTGCGTGAACCTCTCGCCTGATAAGGATCCCACGGCTTCCTTGACATGAGGCTTCCATGCATTGGGTTTTGCAGCATTGGCGCAGAACAGATCAAAGGACGCAAGTGAGAGGGTATCCGATTCGGCAGCTTGACGATAGATTGTTCGTGAAGCTGCTTCGATCTGAGCCCGATTCAAGGTGAGGCCGACATAGCGAAAGTGATCCCAGCCACCTTCTGGTTGTGTGAGACGGATGAGCTCGAATGTTTGGTCACCACAGCCAAAGCCCAAGTCGAGAACTGCTAGTGATTTAGCAGCATTTTGGTCTTGTCTTGACGAAATCAGTAGCCCTGCCTCGTTCAGGATTTGTTTGAGCAATGTTGCACAGGCCTCTTCAAAGATCTGAATGGGTTTCCCTTCGTCATTTGTCCTATTACCATCAGCATTTATACCTTACAGAGTCCTACCCGACATACCAGTAACCCAAATTCATCCACATCGTCGTCAAGGGCATTCTCGCGTTGAGTCTCCAATGCCCAAGACCGTATGCGTCACCCATTCGCAAAAAGCTAAACATACCGACCATGACGAGAACGAGGGCGGCGATGAACCCTCCAAAGAAGGCGAGAGCAATGCTCCCTTCTGTTGAGAGGGACGTCATGGTTGCTGTATCACTCACTGAATTACGAAAGTCGTGATTTGATGTGAAAGGAAGAAGATGCGACCAATCGATTTCGGTTAAACGGTGGAAGGATGAGCGGATATCTGCATATTATGGTTAAGTTCAAATGCCTGATGCTCACTACGCTGTTGATAAGTATGTCTATCCATCCATCGCATTATCAGTCTTTACCCCATGGCAAACAGCTCACTTGATATAGCGCATAGAAGGAAATCAATAATCATTAGGCATGTCTATCTGATCTTTCACACTTCTAACCTATGCAGCATACGCCGCTCCATAAGGCTCCAACTTGATACCTTCAATATCAACAAAGCCATACTTGGAGTTGTCACTGTTCTGCGCCATAGCCGCACCCCATTTCTGCATTGACTGCTCAAAAATCTTCATGTGATCCTCTCTGCTCAGGTCGAGAGGCTGCTTATCATTGGCCACCAAGCGGATTCTGTCAAATTGTTAGCTTATGCATCTTGCGCACATAGAGAAGAAGAATAACTTACTGTGTTCCAGCCGCAACGTTGGACATGCCAAAGTCCTGCTCGTCGATGAGATAGTTGATCGCGCTGTCGACCTCACCCTTGAGAATCTTGGCGGGGAAATCAAACTCATGAGTGACGGGTCGCGCAAGACCGACACCGTCAACAGTCTTGAGAGCCTCAACCATAGCCTTGACAGTTCTCAATCCACCAGTAACGTACGCCTTGGTCTTTTTCAACTCTGGGATGATCTTCTCGGCGAATTCCAAAAAGAAAGCCTCTCTCTTCTTGGTGCTCTCACGCTTGTGCACGAAAGCCAGACTCTGGTATGTTCCGCCAGAGAGCTCTACAAAGTCGAAGCCGTGCTCCTCGAGACTCCTGCATAGGAGTTTGCAGTCGTCGGTGGAGAATCCCTCATCTTGGAACTCAACACTGTTGACCTTGATGCTGAGACTGAATGCGGGATCCGTGACGCGGGAGCGGATAGCGTCGGCGATCTCAAAGATGATGCGGGCGCGGTTCTCGAGGGAGCCGCCGTACTTGTCTGTTCTCTTGTTTGTGGTGGGAGACAGGAATTGTGAGAGAAGATATCCGCTAATCAAACGTTAGTAGCTGATACTATGTACTTGATTCATATGGATAGGTAACTTACTGTGCGCCGTGCAGCTGAACGCCGTCAAAACCAGCCTTGTACAAAAACTCGGCAGCATGGGCAAATCCATCAATGACATTCTTGAAATCCTGCTCTTCCATAGGCCTTGGCTTCTCAAAGGTCATTCCCATAAGATCACCCTCCAGCTTGACATCACTGGCCGAGATGGGATGCTTCTGGATGTTGCTAGCGACCTGTCGGCCAGGATGGCTGACCTGTGCAATAGCCAGACTTCCGTGCTTCTTGGCAGCAGTAGCCATCTCCTTGAAAGCCTCAAATCGTTCACCAGACGTGGGCGCATCGCGGGGAATGATGGGATTACCTGCGGCTTCTAGGTGGTCGTACTCGATCATGACGTTACCGGTGAGGATAACACCAAACTCCCCCTCACCCCAGCGACGATAGACGTTGATGAGCTGGGGGGTAGGGATACCACGCTTCTCGAGAACCTTGGGGTCCCATGTGGACAAACGCTCTGTCATGGCACCTTTGAGGAAACGGTTCTTGGCTGTCTTGTTGCTGAATTCAAAGTGTAGAGGCTGACCCAGAGGACTGGGGTCAGTCTTTTCGGCTTCGAAGCGTCTGGGAGACATTGTGATTGTATTGTTGTGTTGTATGGTTATGTCGGTGATTAAGAATTAACTACTGCTTGTGAATAATGATTGATATGATGAAGTATGAGAGTGCAATAATAGTCTAAACGATCGCTGGAGAATGCATCTTATATAGTTTTATCGATGTTCCATAAACCCATAATACTTCCTACGGATTGTCCATCAACAAGTCCATGCCGTCATGTTACCGGTCAATGCCACCGGGCCCAGTCTAGCCGAGTTGCGAACCGTCGGAGCATTAACTGAAAGGAGTCCCTTGCCCAACCATACACAGTGACCGAACTAGACCCTTTTTTTCTTCTCGACAATTCCATGCGACGAGTGGGGACGGATGAATATCGATAGCGAGTAATGGCTGTGGTGGACATGAATCGATGGAACATGGCCCGAGCAGGCTTCGGTGTCTTGATTGCCCCGTGGAGTTGACCCCTGTCCGAGTCTCGGACATCGGTTGATGCTGATGAGGGGGTCTAACAATTCAAGCAATACCGAGACATGGCATAGTTTACAGAGAGGTAAAGGGCTATTAAAGACATCAAGTCCACTCGCAGTATCTCTAAAGTCTGGAAAAACTGAACATCTCTTTTCTTGAATGGGGTCTGCGTTGATCAACAAGGGGCGACATCTGATTGCTGTTGACGTGCACAGCGGCACTAGACTTTGGAATTTTTCTGTGGATTCCATGACGTTGATTAATCAGGATTACAAATACAAATCCAGAGATGGACTACAGCAAAAATTCGTCACGAATAGACGACCTATCTTTTTTTTTTTCTCTCAATATTCATGGGGATGTTATTGCCGAGAGTCAGGCACGGGAATATCAAGCCGGAATGCCATACTATGTGTAATGTATGTATGGCGCAGTTTCTGCCGATCCTTCTAGAAAACTTATGATAAGAACCGTTTATCTGCATTCTGAAGGATCGATCTCTCTTGATTTTCTGGTTTCATCACAGCGACAAGAGTGGGATGGGATGATCATATATATATATATTTCTGTTCAATCAAATTCCCCATATCCACCACCTATAGAAAATAACGCCTCGACATGTCACGTAGGGAAAGCCACACGCAAGACATAATCATAAGTTGAGCAAACTTGGTATAAGCACAAGTTACGTTGCTATCCGTTAAGCCGTAACACCCACCTTGACAATCAATATCAATCAGTGGTAGAATCCCAAAACACTTTTGTCAGGCACATCAATCAAGCAAAGCCTTCTCTATCCTCTTTCCTACCGTCGTACTCCATACATCAACCTTCCTGTGCCACAAATTGGTGAGATACATGGTGATAGTCATCAAGATGACCCAACCAACTGCATAGCCTACAGTCTTGCCAAAGGACTCGAAAAGCCGGGGCATGATCCAGAAACCTAGACTGTGTAAGACAGGTCCGTGGACGAGATAGAGTGAGAAGCTGATTTTGCCCAGGTACTGAGCGACTCGACCTTCAAGAATGCTGCATAACACGGGGCTTCGGAGAACGCAGTGGAGAAGTAGTAGAGCACCCATGGATTGGTAGAACATCCAGCCCGAGAGAGGGATGTAGTATCTCGGAACCCATGTTGATAGATAGGCAAATCCAGGAGTCCATTCGGCGCCGGCGTCAGGGTATGACAGGAAATACAGTGCGACAAAGATGAGAGCCCAGCGCAAAACCGTACCTCCTGCAGTGGTAGGTTGAGAACCAGTATGGCGGCCCCTGATGACTCCTGCAGCCGTCACTGGAGGCACCAGCGTCGAGTCGGGTGAGACACGCGAAGGATCAGATCTTCGAATATCCATCTCGGAAAAGAGAGCACCCCCCATAAAAGTGGCAATATCCCAACGACCCATAACCAGACTGTAGACCGAGAGAAGACCGGCAAACCGTTGTCGCCATTTCGCTTTGAGGGCAGCCGTGCCAAGAAGAAAAATGTAAATGACCATGGAACCACGAAGCTCCATTGGGATGGTAAAAGTGTGAGGATCATAGCGAGGATGGTAATGGCCAAAGTTGAAGGGGTTGGCCCATTCGGCATACGCTCTTGTGAAGTTTTTGAGAGCATAGGTCATGTTGTCGTGGATAAAGGGGTGCTCTTCCCACGAACCACCCATCTGAATCCAGGTCATGTTAAGGAGAGTTGTGTTTGTGCTGTTGCCGCTGTCGACCAAGGCAAGGCTACGATCCTCGATAGGAGCATACGTTGTGAGTGTATCGTCGAGTCCTAGAGTGTCGTTTGCAGATGTGCCGTTTGCTTTCTTGGCCAGCTCCTCCAGTTTGTTGAGTTCGTCAACGAGAGCATCTGCGATCTTGTACGTTGAAGAGGGACCGACGGTCTGTGACGTAGCATTCAGACAGATCAGATCTTCCCAGCCCTGTGTGTAGTTGAGATAATCGGTAGTCTGGACTCCGAGAAATGAGGCAACACCGGTTGCCCCCAGGGCAGGAAAAGTGCCGTTAGCACAGGTGGACATGTTGGTGAAGTAACCCAGAGTAACGGTACCATTGATCCATGCCGAATCGGGGCCTTTGAAGATGGCATCTTCTGATCGAAAGACGCCCACCTGAGCGAGTATTGCTACCAAGAACATGCTAATGGTTGGGGGCGTGTAGAGTCGAAAGATGCGTCGAAAGACGGAAGAGGCAAGACTCTGGTAGGCGGTGGTCACACGCTTCTCATGAATAGCCCTCAGAATGTGTCGACACAGGACGTAACCGGATATGGCGAAGAAGATGGCGACCATGGGACGACCACGATGGATAAGACATATGATGGGCAGAGTAGGCCACTCCCAGTTGGGTTCAGGTGAGCGAGGAACCCATGCGCCGTAGCCGAGCATGATAGCAGGAGTCCAAGGCCAGAAAAAATGGTAGTTGAATACGATCAAACAAGCAATCCCTCTCAAGCCATCAAGACACTTGATCTTGTCCCTGTTGGCGCCGGCGCCCGACGTTGAAGCGGCCATCTTTTCATCCGCAGCCCCACGACTGTGTTCATCTGGTTGGGAGAGTGACTTGGAGTCATGGCCTCTCAGGCCTTTGGCAGGATCACCCCAAGTATCGGACGGCATAGTGAGCGCGTCTCGGGTGTGCTGATCGTGTCAATCGTGAGAGCATACAGAGGTCGCGTGAGTGGGCGCGTTGTGTCAGAAGAGGACAGATGACGGGATTGGGGTGAGATTGGGATTGGCGACACGACAGAAATGAAGGGTGAGCCTTGGGTGGTGTGTGACGTAGAGAGCAGGAGGGTCGATGCAAGGGAGGGAGGGAGCAGTTGGAGTGTTTACCCGAAGTTGAGCCTTGACTTGGGGGGGGGGACTTTTG